>JAHDVE020011294.1:0-249212 GCA_022606495.2 Halesus radiatus | reverse complement strand
ACCAATAGCTTGTCACAATCACAGGTAACCCCCATTGTGTCCCGGGGAAGGTAACTATACTTTGGGATAAGCAGCCATCCAAAGGACTTCCTTTGCGAGGCCGTTGATTCTAATCAAGAATTCCAGCAAGAATACACAGGCGTTTACTTTCCTCGTGAATTGAAAAACATATTTTTTAACTCGGCGTAAATAAATAATGAGATTTTATCTATTGAGGCAATCCACCGACTAAAATTCCAAAGAAATCACGCGCTCCTTATGCAGGTGGCGACAAGGTTGAAAGTCCCGCTTAACATCGGCCGCATGCTTCGATTTACGCAAAAAAACCATCACCCAAATGCGTGTTTTATTCTATTCTGTAAAGCTCAGACATAATTGTTAAAATGTTTTACGGCCATATTCTAAAAAACTTAATTTACCACAATGAACAATACGACAACATCGGAAAGAGGGTTCGTAAGTAGGAGAGTTTGCGCTTTAAACATTTTTTTAATGTCTGATACTTTATTTTTTTCTAGGCTTAAAAAGACACACCAAAAAATTGAACGGTTATACGAAAGGCCAAGGTGTGTTCTATTTGCAGTATTTAATTAAACCACCTATGATATTTATAGGCCATCAAATTTTCAAACCGGAAACACATGATTTTGCATTACTTCCCATTGCATCGCCTTATGCCCATATTTGTTCCCTACAATGTCACATCATAACACGAAGAAGACGGTAAAAATAATATGAATACTGATTTTATTCTATTATCTCGAAAAGACGATAACCGCACAAAACGCTGTTGTTTTTTTTTTCCATTGTTGATTTTCGTTTTTCACAAAAGCAGACTAGACACATATTCCAAAGGTGAGCAGCAAATCCTTGGGAAATATACCTGAGCGGGCACATCAGACCGACCTTCGGTAGAATTATAGCTGCCGAGATGCGGAACCCACCGAACAAACCTACGTAAAAAGGTACAATATTTGGCAGATTGCAAAAGGCCGGGTAATATTCTGGTCGTGCTTGGTGTCTCACGAATATTCAGCCCCGCACAAGGCGAGGATCATAGTTCAATATTGACTTTGATAATGGAGTGCGCGAGAATAAAAATAATCATATATTTTATGCTGATAAATGGCCATCCCGCTGCCCCCCGTCAATTGCTTGTGAACTTTGAATGTACGTATAGAAGTCAATATAAAACGCATTTGTTTAAGTTGTAAGACGGTTGACAGAGCTTATCGGGCTCGCCAAATAACTCGCTGGGAGGGTGAGTCAGAGATCTCGGTCGTCTTAACAATCACCACTCTGCGGGAGCAAGCAGCGATAAACTTTTAAACTTTATTTTATTTCTGAGAATATTGTTTTACCTGATGAGGGGAGCTTTGCTTCTCTAACACGTAGATGTTTATATATTAAAAACAGTGATTTATCGATTACCTCTTCAAATGGATAAAATAATTTATAGTTATCTACCTGTCAAGAAAAGAAGACATTCTAAATGGGACCGGGTTCACAGTTCACACAAGATTGTACGATGGGAGAACATAGTGCATGAGTACAAGCCGATAAATATTATAAAGGGTAACACAATGTATTTAGAACTCACTTTTCCAGTAAAAGAGTTAACAGGTACGAGATTTAAGTAATACACTATATCAAAAGCTTGATTTAAAAATACTATAATGTTCATAATATAAAGTGAAAATGTGTAAAAATAAGCTTTAAAAAAATAAAATTAATAACATAAATCATGTATGCTTTATTCGTACGTGCTTTTAATTCCATTTACCGATATAAGTACTGATAAAATTAGTAGCCTTTTATTTTCAGGAAAAAAATTATTGTTTTTTTTTTTTTTTTTAATTAAACCAATCCATATAATCTGGTGCGGCGCTTTGAATAAGTAAAAATATAATAATCAACTCAATGAGGGCGATTATATTGTACATCTTACTCCTCTGGGGCGGTTATTCGGAGCACGTGTGGATTGTATTGACGAAAGTCCCCGCACAGTCAAAATAGTAAGTGAAAACGACCGAGATAAAGCAACGTGACGGAATTTGTTAAATGACCGTTTGACATAATGATCGTATTTAGTTTAGAACCGGTACTACGCCGATGAACTAGACCAGAGCTGGGTGTTGGAATTAAATCCGTCCGCCGGACAGCCTTGGCTTATCACTCGCCACGGACTGTCGGCAGCCTTGCAGCCAGTCTACACACGCTGCTGGGCCGTCTACCTCTATCCTCCACCTACAGCAAACCAATTCTAGTCTTGTCGTTTCGGTGTTTGCACGTAACATAGCCGACACTCAATAGGTTATGTCACTTGGACACCGGACAACTTGAGTGGTGTAAGCCAGAAAACGGCGATATAATAAAAACGTCAAGAAGAGTGAAAAAAATAATAACAACGGCGAGAGACAGAGGTAGATAAATGCTCAAGGTTACAATAACGTCAGCTTTATCACGCTTTTGCTTGATGAGCCGTGAAGTGACATACAAATTGATATAAATGTGAAAAATATTTCCTCCATTTTACATGTTGTGCTAGAAACGATTTGATACAGTTTCATTGACGTTAAATGTCACGGTTTAACACATTATGGGGCCTGAGTCTGTATCTTTTGCGTTAGTTAACGGATGTTATATTGGCCGTAAACAACACATTTTGAGAGTTTTCATAAACGCGTCGTCGTCTCTTGCATTTGCGTTACGGATTTATCTTTTAACCTAAAAGCAAACTTTAGCTTGTTAGCGCGATACGGACTACCAAACTGTCAAAATATATTGTTCATGGGCGATTTAACTCGCGTTATCTAACGAAAAGATACCATACTTAGGCCCCAGATTCAAATTGGTTAACAGAAAAAATAATTATTAAATTTTCAACAATTATTTTTTAGATATATTAAATAACTAAACTTTTTGTTACATGGTTTTATATTACAGATTTTATACTACCCTTCCATTAGAAGCATTCGCTTGTGGATGAGTGGACATTCATTATTAGTGATCAAGCAATATAAAATAGGGTACATTTATATTACTGGTGGGCGAAGCGGCTCGGTTTAGTGAGCCGGATCACTAAATCAGCTCTTTGTAGTGTTCCGATTGGGTCATCCGGCTCGTTTGAACGACGGTTCGCATCCCCCCGCACCATGCCCTCTCCCTCGCTCCCTTTGCCATCCTAAAGACGTCCTTAAGACGCTCTTACACAATACTTTTTTCGTCCGGTTTTCATGTGGATTGTCTTTACAGAGAGCTGATTAAGTGATCCGGCTCACTAAACCGATCCGCTTCGCCCACCACTAATTTATATGTATGTGTTGTAGTAGATACATTAAAGTTTGATTAAGAAAAAAAATACATATATAGTAAATGTGGTATAAAGTGATATAAAAATTATTTACATTATTATTACAATGTAAATAATTTATATTGCAATTATAATGTAACCCAAACGTGCGGGATAAGTGAGAGAGTGAATCGCGATTGCGAGAGGCGATTGTTGTCAATGGTCTTCGAAAATGTTACGTGAAATATATCAAAACGAATTAAAATAAATAGTGGATATGAATAATAATATTATTAGTACCCTTCGGTAATAAGCAATTAACAGGTAGGCTTTCACGGAAATAGATAAAAACAAAATGACATGGCGATACTGATACCACAAGAAGATACACGATGCCAAGAATTAGCAGCTACGCTGAACATTGAAACTTCCTCTTAATTTACATCTCAATCATCGATTTGTCAAATGAATGACAGTGGTTATAGATTGATTGCACACGATTGGAACAGATACAAAGCTATCACAGAAACGACAGTGTGGGTGTTTGTTGCAGTGTTTGGTGTTGAGATATCCGCGCCGTGTTGTAGCTCCGAGCACGTGTCTGCCTGCCAGTGCAGTGCACCGCGTGCCCTGATTATTTGAAATAGACCAACTATCGGCGGGTATTATTCAATCTCCTTTTGTACACATGGGACATGCTATACCGGCTGCGAGCCCAATGGCTGATCGGTGTGGGTACGCTGGATAAAACTCTTTGGGTCGTGTGATAGCGAAAAGTGAACTGCGCTGAGTTGGCTAAATTGCGTCATTTGCGTGAAGATCAAACTTTTGGTGACTACTAAATACAAAAAAATTCCAGCGCGCTCGTTAGATATTAACCTAATAAATCAAATAAACATAATTTAGATACATAGAGGTTCGGTGGTATAAATATAAATTCTGAAATCAAAATAGTGGATATTTTAAGAAATAACACGATACATAATTAATAAGTTATGTCATAAGAAATAAGCGCGTGCTTAAGAAGGCGGAGGTATAAGTATTGTGTTATAATCTGAGTATTGATACTGGCATAAAGGTATATGTAAATTAGTTGTGATTTGGAAGAAGTTTATTGAATTGCCTATAAGATATACATCAGGCACAGAGTATACTAATCAACGAATTTAAGTTAATGAATAGGTTAGAGGTTACAATTTGTCTTAAAGGTTAATTTTAAGTTACTAATTCTTAAAAATAAGTTCTTAGTGAGTTATGGGTGGTTGGTTTAAAAGGAAAAGTTTGAATTTAATTACAAATTTTTGGTCTTTCACTAATAAATTGTAGTGTCCTACACAAACAACTCGCTTAAAAAAATTATATAAATATACATTTTTTTATAACCAACACCCCAATAGGTCACCCCAAGTGGTTTTCTACATTTAGTCGCTTAGCAGGGATGTCCGGTTTCACGGGGTAAAGTTGTCCAGATCTTGGCAGAGAATGCGTTTTCCCACCAACCGCACGGTGAACCGGATTGGGAGAGGCCGTTTGAGGGAGACCGGAATCTCTATACCCATCCATAGCCTTGATACATTTATCCTTCCTAGGACTTCCTCTCCTTAAAAAGATCCTCCACACAGCATCCAATGATGACGTAAGCCTCCTGTGTAGAGTTAACGTTAAAAAAATCTGGGAATGAGATCATCAACCTATGATCAAACGAAACAAACGTGAAATTCGTTGGCAGGAAAAGAGACCGTGGGAACCCTATAAAAATGGTTGGGATCAACTCGTTTTCAATAATTATCGCTGGAGTGCACAAGGTTTAGAAGACATGTATTATTCAAAACGTCGAATTAATAATAAAAAAACTCTATCAAATACAGTAATAACATGTATCGTGCACAGCCATACGCACGATTGCCATTCAACGGAACGCAGACGAAATTGTATTTTCTCGAAATTATTACCATTTCCAACCGAGAAAAGCGCGACGCGTGACTAGCTACTGCCATTCAGTAAACGCGTTTTCCTTTGACACTCACAATCACAACAGCTGTCAGGATTAACCATTATGCGCGCTATCAACTTAAGCTTCACGTTCTGTAAAAGATAACACGAAATCAGATAATTAGAATATAAAGAGATTAGAACTCCGTTATTCTGAGCCCGGACCTAGATATTTTACATTAAAAATAATAATAGAACTTTTAAACAAAGACATGATGCAACTAAATCATTGCTACATGATTCTATGAATTTACTACATGTTCGTGCTATATTGTGGCCTAAAATTGTGAATCAGCAGTCAGCACATCTCTATCTGAATATAGCAAAATAGTGGTACATGCTCATAACACAAGACTAACTGCAAATGATGGACTTCTAATTCTCAGATACCTAAATAAATAAGATCAAAGAACCTGAAAATTTAAAACATGTTACCCATTTCAATTAAAATTTTGAACTAATTTTCAGAAGGAAGATGAATGCTGAGAAAGATTTTTTGTACTAATCTTTTATTTGTTTTTGATTTATTTTTCTCCGACTTTCTCTGTATTTTTCGTATCGTTTAATTTTTATTTTTGATTTTCCTCGTATACTTAATTTTTTTATAACAAAAAATCATCTTAAATTAAAAATATACTGATAGACTGTTTTAGGAACCCGTCAACAAACTGATATCAATAAGTTTAAAGAGACTAATATAAAAAATATGATTAGTTAACCATACCTCTACCATACCCAGTAATTTTCCTCATATTTTGAAAGTCGAGGTAGAAAAGGGGCATGTGGTTGGTTTTTGAAATCTCAAGACAGAGACCTTCCTCTTGCCATAAAATGTGTCTCAATTCATGTTGTTTGAATCATTGTGGAAAAACCACTTCTAATATTAGTGTTCCAACAACAACATACTAATCTTTTTTTCTAATCTCGAGTTTATAACCTTTTTGACATGTTTTGTTAGAACATTTTTTTGTTGGTTATGTTAATGTTTGCCGGTGCTGTCAACTCATTTGACATGTCCCTTAACTATTTCAGTATCTCTGTAAATATACTAAACACAGAGTTCATATTTTAGGCGTTCCTCAGCAATACATTTATTCATTTATGTATTGGATAAAATAATTAAAAGATATAAGTATTTATCCAACGCAATAGGAAAAAATGTTTTCTCAACAAATCTGAATGTTATTTTTATGTTTTATTATAATATATATGTGCGTATGTATGCGTACGTTGACAGGGTTGAGGGGTGCGTTGTTTCGCTTACCGTGCCACGATACGCGGTCGTCAGTAGTAGCTGGTGGTCTACCGGCTGTAACGGATACAATAATATGTACCCACTATTAATAAAATGATTTACATAAGTGATAAATGTGAACTATTCATCATGTACAGCACCGGAGCACAAGGAATTTTCTAGCACCATAGGGGAAGGGTTAGGTAAGAATAGCACCCAGATTCGAGTATTTATAGCTTTATAAATATTACAGTGTACTTGGGGTTAAGTATCAAACAAATGTGCTATGTTAATATATTGTTAATTAGGGGTTATCTTTAAAACTGATCCGGTTACGTTATCCCATTCATTCGGCGAGGCCCGACAAGTAGTGCGACCGCTGAGTAAGTCAATAAAGTAATATATTATACTATTTAATAAGAACATTTCATTATATTATTTATTTAGGTTTGGATGTATGTGGCGTGAACGCGTGCGTGGGAAGTAAGGGCAGGCTAGGTATGAAAGGGGACAGCCCCAGGGCGCCCCGCCCGGGCAGGTACTAGAGCCGGCCGCATTCCTGGAGACGGGGGCCCCCCCATTGAATACCTCAGCGTGGCACGCGGTATACCGACATTCCACATATTCGGTCCCGATCGACCGGACATGGGGCAAAGAGTAATCGTTACAATATTCTGTAAATGTTCGGAATTATGAAGGCCGGTCGTATTCGTTTCTCGTGAAAACGTAAAAAGACCGAATAAATATGCAGTGTTAGCCGAAACAGAAGAATAATAAGAATTGCTTTGTTTAAAACCACTGTATTTAATATGTAAATATCTACATGTTTCAGAAGCGAAGCTCACACCTCTTCATGATAAACAATTAACGTTTTAAAAATAGCGACAAGTATTGACAAATAATAAGAAAATAGAACATATTAAAAACAAAAACAAAAATTAAAAATGAGTGATGAAGGTAGGCAAGTAATTAATTAAAAATGTTAAAATAATTGAAAAATAGAGAGAAATTATTTTTATTATTAATACAAATAAAGAAGAGAAAAGATCAAGGTATAAAAAATAAAACAATAATAGTTATTATTATTAAAGTTTATATTAACAATATTATAAATGTAGTTATTAATGTGAAAACAAATTTAAGAGATAAGTATTAAAAAAATATACATATTATTAACAATATTTAATTGACTATCAACACTTATTTATAAGTAGATAATTTAACAATTTTATATATTATACAAGTATTAAAATAGAGTAAGAATAATATGTATATATGTAGTTAAATTATGAAAGTGAAATAATTACGTATTTCTTTTAACTTAATAAATAAAATATTTTTAAAAAATAAACTTCTTCATTACGAATCGCATCGGAAATTAAGATAGCACTCTTTCCGATGTAATTACGCAAGGATAATAATTTTTTAACTCCTGAACCCGAGTAATATAATGAGCGTTGTTGTAAGTGTCGGAAAATGTGTGATTAAATCTAATCAAATTAATGTCTCGGATAACGGCTCCACTTAATTTTAAGAACAATAGAAACACATGACCTCAATTTGGAAGAATGTATAAAGAAACTAATATCATCACTGAAAACAAAAAATTATAAAAAAGATTTTTTCGTCTTTTTTACATGAATACACACAGGGCCCGTGGAAAATAAGTTCCCAAAGGGTTTATCTCATCTTTGGGGATGCTGTGTGGAGGGTTTTTTAAGGAAAGGAAGGAGAGAATTTTGGGATGGAGAAATGTATGGGGGGTGGGTAGGAATCCGGGGGACAGTATGTTCAGGAGCGACGGACGTATTAATCCATCCCTCCCGGTGTAACATGGTGATTCGAGAGTCCGACTGGAGAGCTCAAGGGATATCCCTCAAGCTGGTGGGTTGACGCATTCGCCGCCAAGACCTGGACAGACCTCACCCCATCAAACGTAGCGAACCACTCGGGGTGACCTATGGCAGATGTTAGATGGTTATCCAAAGATTGGTTTCCAGGGCGGCGAGTTACCCGCTTCACAAACTTTTGACTCAGTGACGTCTTTACATCTACTTTACTGCTTACTGACGTCTTTATGTGAAGAAAGCTCAGGCCGCTGTTTTGAACATCAAAACGTGTGCGGTCGTCATCACGTGTCCAATTAGCCACCTTCCTCCACGTGATTTCGAAATATTCAGAAAATCCTTTAAAAGGGAGATATTTATAATGACGGATGGATTCCCTTTCAAGGTAATCTTGAACACGTTGCGATGGCGCATAACGAACGGAGTGGGAGGAATTTCCTCCACATTGCCAATCATTATTTACGCTACCTATTTTTCTTCCGTGTTGGGGTGGTAATCATTTTGTGTCGTCGCCGTAATGACTAATGACTTTCACGGAACTTAGTCGAGATGAAAGCGGCGTACTTTATACAAAATAATAACAAACGTCAGGGTCCTTTGTTGGGTTAGTTATCGTTTACCTATTGCTATAAAAATATCACGTGTAAGATCTAAATGAATTGTGAATCAGAAAAACCGTTAATAGTGCATTAAATTTAATAATTTTTTTTTCATTTTCTAATATAAATTTGTTATTCAATGTTTTATAATATTTTTTTATTAATATTTTTGATTAAGACTTACCTACTTTAATCAATTTTTGTTTATGTTCATAATTTGTCTATTCATACATTATTGTGTTCTATTTTTATCATTTGTCTATATATTCCCGATGAAGAAATCATCGCTTTCGAAACATTGTATTTTTAACATATAGATAGATATCTGTGTATATTGATAAAGTGGTGAAAACAAAGTAATTTTTTAAATTAATATAAGTGAATTGTTCTCCCACAATACTTTGTACCTACAAAAGCCTTATCAATGGGAATAATAATTGTGGTTTTTAATTGAAACCGACCACGAAACACGGATGCTAATTAAATATTTTTGACACATTAATTTGGTCAAATATTAATGAAAAAAATAACAATAAAAAAAACGGTAAGAAAATACTCAATTTAATGTAGTGTTAAATAATAATAATAATGATTTGATTACTTCTATAGCGCCGTTTTAGGGGTAAAATCACCCAGTAATCGAAAGCAATTCTAGGGAGGGCCTGAAGAAAATAATTTCCCTCGGGGCTTATGTCATCTTTGAGGATACTGTGTGGAGGATCTTTTTGAGGAGAGAAAGGAGTGGACATGGGTCTTGAAGAGACCCATGTTGTAGGAGGGAGGAAACACAGAGACCAGCAAGTCGCTCGATATTATAATAAAATTTTAAAAATTATATTAAAATACATACCCAAACGTATTTTCGAAAATAAGCGTAAAACAAATATTATTTAATAAAATTTTAAAATGAAAACATTGCCACAGTCGATAATCGAATCCAGATCAACTGCTTGGTAGGCAACAATGCTGACCATTACACCACCAACTATTTTAAGAACTGCGTCATAAATTCATTATATGTACCTACTGAAAATAAAATTGGTTTAATTTGAATGTTACATACAGTAATCCGTACTTACATCATAACCGAAATTATATTATTTAATAATAATATTTGTATCTTCTGGCATTGGCGTAGACCGTTTGGCGTAGAGGCAGATTGATAGCTCTCTATTCCACCGGATGTGGTACGTCTCTTAGCCACATATTTGAAACCGGATACTTTTTATAATAGAAGATATTTAATTCAGAAAATCTCGACTGAGACACTTTCCCATGAGAATTAATCCCACGCGTATCTTCTGATCGCAAGCTGAAGTACTCCACCCGGAGCCACAAGATCCGCGAGATACACTGTGGCTAGAACAAAATAGTGTGAGATGGCTTGCTCTTCCCGAGTGCGATAGTGAAAGTGATCCATTGAAGCGCGGATCTGGTGGCGCCTTCCAGCGCTCCCGGCTCCCAGCTTCCTTGGCCGTGCCAACTAGAAACTGGGCGTAGATTACGACAGGCGGATTTAATTACGGCATGCCACTACGGTGACAGTGATACTACGCGTCTCGAGTAAAGCTGTTCACTGTATAGTTAGTCGTAGTTATAACGCGGCGTGGAAATTTGATTCATGTTTATAATTTGAATTTTTTCCATTGTAAGTTCTCCAGCATGTAGAAATGTTCTTTGAATACGTACCTGACTGTAAAAATGTGATATGAATGTTGGAATAATAAATAAATAATAAAGGGGGGTTAATACCCACCCTCCAATATCACAAGATATTAATACTATTGCATTCATTATCAATTGTTTTTGTGTTTAATTCGAAGAACTCCATTTAATTTTTTTTTACATTTAATGTAAAATCGAATTTAACAATGTTAAGTATTTTTAGTTTTTATTATTGTGACAGCTGTTTGTGACGACTTATTTATATGATTTTATAATCATATAAGTAAATCGTCACAATGTGGAAAATGGCTTTAAACGTCGAAACAGCTAACAATAATAAAAAAAAACTAAAAGTACTCGCAGAACTTAATAATAACATTATTAAATTTGATTTACATTAAATAAATAAAAAAATTATATTATTGGCATAATTTTAGTGGATAAAATTCGTTGGCCTTTGAAAAATATAAGAATAAAAATATAAAAATCAATCTTGATTTTTCCACTTCTCAATAATTCGTTCGCGAAAATCATAGAATAAAGAAGAACGCAAGAAATGCCAGTGGTTCGTAATCCAAGTCTGCCCAATTGGACCTCAAATAAAAATAAAATAAAATGTGTTTCATCATCATTATGAAATTCAAATGGATGGCGATATACGATGTCAGGCAAGTGTAAGAGAGACAGAGCGCGCGGTAAATGGGCTAGAACCAAAAGGTCTAAGTCAAAGGCAGACGGGCTTTAAATCTACGTGGAAGGCAGTTCTGGTGTGTATTTTTTATTACATGGCGAAAAAGAAAACCTATTGAAAGCCTAATACCAGATAAGTTGATTTCCCGAATCAAACTAATCATCTCACCCCTTCAAGGTGTGACAGAACAAACTATTAATAAATAAAAAATTTCAAAAAAAATTTAAAACTATATTTTGTGTTTTAATAACGAAGTATAAAATCTGTAAACCAGAAACACGGGAAAGAACCGGAAGTCTGTGGATTAAGAGTTTATTCAATTTTTAATTATTAATTATTTTTATTGAGATTTAAAAACCTCATTGTAAAAAATGAGGTTTTCAAATCTTATTTTAAAATGAGTTTTTTTTTCTTCGATTATTAAAAGTTTATTGTTTCACGTGGTTAACTATTTGGGGAGAACTTTACTTCGGACGTTGATTTAATGACCTAGTGTATGAACTAGTAATCGAAAAATATCACAAGATTTCGATCAGATAATCTAGCATGTTTTATGAGTCACTTAAGGCTTCAATTTTAATGTTACATGAATACACGTCGAATTTCGCCGTGTTCACACTTCACACGGCCGTTCGTAGGGAATTGCTTTATTCGTGAAAAGTACAACATGGCCTCCGAGTTAAAGATCGGCGAACAATAAATACAACGACTGATACAGAGATGGCACAACCTTATTCAAGTGGGATTTATAATGGATATGTTTAGAGTTGTACGAAAATGTATATAATATTCCTCTACGTAAATTGGGTGCACAAACTTTGTTAAGTTTTATGAACAAAATATACCATACGAGTGTTTCCGTACTTTTATTGTTTTGAATTATTTTGGCTGCTCCTTTGTTGTTTTAAATCCCCGCGTCCGTGTCACGTCACGGCGTGTCGCGGTCTAGCGTGTTTTAAAAATAACAACAAAGGGGAATGTTAATTTATAGAAACATAGTGCTCCGGCCTTATCTTATCTACTGCATTATAAGTGGATTTTGGTACGTACTACATATGTATTTAGTTCGCATCAAAAAAACCATTGACAAAATCCCATCACGAAACTACATACTACCGTTTTCATTTAGTCATCGGTCCCCTCAGTACCACTTCGTGCCTTGCGCGGTTCCCCTCACAAACCTTCCACAGCGAGCGCATAGCCATCAGCCAATACTACCGAGCAGTTCTAGTACACTGCAACACGCTTACTACTATGGCGCTCAGTGATACAGAATACAGACCCACACCATCGCGAACTTCGCTTATTTCCTGAATAGTATTTTCCGGCGCAGTGCAAAGCCAGCAGCGAACTGTCTGCCGTCTGCCAAAGGCGCAAGCTGCACCGCGGCGCTAGTGCCCACTCCCCGCTTCCCGCTCCCCGTTCCAGCACGTTCATTATCCACGGCGAACGGGCGTACATGAAGGGTCGCCCCCTCGATCGAATTGAATTCAGACTTTTTATGCAGCCGGATTATCCGACACCTAAACCTAATGCGTTTTGTCTGCCTTAGAAGAGACTAGGCGAAAATGAATCTACATGTTCAGTGAAACCATCGCCTTCGCTACACCGTTTGCTTATTGCATCTGCTGCGCTAAAAAGAATGACTTGGCGTAATGTTTTTCAGACATTTCCCTCTGGATTGGAAAACCGATTTGTGCATTCAACATCGAGTAGTTCTGCTTCAATTTTAAATGCATTTTTTTGTAAAAAAAATACCATTACTTTGGGGCTTGGAAAGTTTTGAAAACAGGCAATAAGAGCAGTCCCTTCGCCGCACCATTTATTCGATTCGATAAATGAAATATTTTAATATCTCCACTATTATTTCAACCGATTCAGAATGCAATAGGTATTTGTCCAAACTAAAAACAAACATTCCGAGAATGTGGTCCTTGTCACGATTTGCTACGTTTACGTTACGCCTGGCCTTGTAGACGGTTCCTTGATAAACCCGAGGAGCAAGGTAGTCATGGTAGTCATGATGGCGTGTGTCAGTACTCTGTAGGTACCTGCCGAGTTAACCGATGCATTCAGCACGCCAGCTGAGTTGCAGGCATTATGATAATAATATAATTTGCGGTGCCACGTTTGATAGCAATCGTATCAAAATAACATAAACGTCGCATAATTTAGCGGGGTTCGCAGCGAGCAATAGGCGCGCGCACACACGATCCAGATTTAGAGGCAGTTCGCAAAACCGGATGCCGTCTGATTTGTAACGAATTTCTCTCAAAAACTGGTTTCCGGCGCTTCACCGCAATTATCACAATTTTCATATTTTGTGGAAACTTCTGTCTTGATTTATGAAAGCCATTGGAGCGAGTTTCAGCGACTAACTGGTTACTTCCTTTGCCAATATTTTAGCTGTGAGGCGCACCCGGCACTCGTAATATACGAGTAGTAGTAGTTATCGAATGACTTAACACTTTAAATATATTAAAACATGTAGAACAATAGCTGATGTGAACCCGGCCCTGCTTTTTTTTGGAATAAAGTTATGAAGTTGTGAATTCTTGCTTGTCGTCTGGGTGAATTTAATTAATTATCTATAAACAAAGAAACATTGATTTAAAATTTTATTTCATTCAAAACATTTATTTCTTCAAAATAGATCTAAATAATAAAGTTCTTAAGTAGGTTGTTTTCCATTTTGAAAATATTCCAGCCAACAAAACTTCTTCTTCTGAATATGTAATCTGTGGCTATAACCAGAGTGGTATGTATATCTATGTAATACAACATGGCGGGTTCAATGTTTTTCATACTAATTTTAAAACGTTACAACAGTTTTACATGTTGTATTTCATTACTCCTCTCACTACTCTCTAAATCTTCACGACACTGATAAGAACAAACTGTTATTTTAAGAGAAAACGGTAAAGTAATTTTCGAGAAAACATTCGTTTTTACATATAAAGATAAAGATTTTCTCGCTTCAAATAGAGGACTAAACACATTTTTCATAATAATGAAGCCAGTTACAAAGGAATGTGCGTGTTTCCTATGCATTCATTCCGTGTTAATAAGTTGTTTTTTATCACATTAGCCCTTCCCTATCCGTTCCTAATAGTTCCTAACATGATTGGTGATAATAGTTAACACGCTTTGGTCCTCAGATAAGTGAACGGAAGGAAGTTAAAGATAATATTACAGGTGTTGAGGGACACTTGATGGTGTGAGTCATTTCGCGTGTGTCGTATTATTAGAAATTGGCAAAAAAGACAGATACTCGCGGCATAATGACCCGAGCTAGTAGTGATGCGCGTCTATCTATATATCCTCGACCTTCAGTCCCCGGGAACTGACCTCCGCAATATTTCCAAGGTTTGCCAATTTTTAATTATTTTACGAATGAATCGGGCGTTTGTTTTATTTCGTTCCTCGGATGCAAGATGCTGTCTGCTTCGGTGTTGCATTGTTAATACTACACATCTTCTTGGATTATTGTTTTTTTTTAAATACTGCTCCCTGACTCCTCTCGTGCGTTCTTGAAATATAATAATCCCATGTAACACTATGTGCTCCTGTTACTTAATTAATTGTCCTCGTGCGATCTTCGATCGAGGTCTTCTAACAAGGTGGCAGTTCTAGTGAATGGGAACTTAGCCTGAAGTCCTGAAGCCCGAACCAATCACAGATGGAAATACATATCATTCTTGGAAGATACACTTTTTCATTGTTAACAATACGCACGTCCACTGATAGATATTCATTCTCTGGTGACGTTTTCATTGTTTTTATCACTAGCACTCAATTGGTATGACGTCATAGCTTTGTGAATGGCTTGATTTTTGTCGCTAAAGCTATAAATAGAGCTGTCACCTACAATATTTTTTTATGTGTGATTAATTCTAGAGGTTACTGCTAGAAATGCCTAGGTCAAATATATGTAAATTATTCTGGAAAGGCAATTTGCTTATCGATTTCTTGGAGTAAAACAACATGCCGAAACGTTGTTTTGACATACACATTAGATGGGCCACAATTTAAATAATGTTGAGCGGTTGACATAGACGATTAAATTATTAAAAGAAGGGACATTTTAGAGTACTTTCTGATACCTAATTCAAATTGCCAAAAACTGACATAGGAACTTCTAGCATTAACTCCACGACTTCAACTTCACATTCGAACAAAATTGCAAAAAGTTTTCCGTGATATTTGTGACTTTCCGTGGGTATTATCAAAGTATGATTTCATATCTGTTTTTAAATCGAAATTCGAAGATGATAAAAACTCCACGTCACGATGATTGGAATCTAAAACGGATTGGTTCAATGTAATGTTTTCTATTTGTATATTAGTTGGTGTATGTTGCAGCATCCCCCGTGCAGCCGGCGACCACCCTCCTGATATAGCCTACCCCTGCTATAAACTACCCACTATCCACCTATGCAGTGTTAACACCGCTGTAGGGCCCCTCGCTGGCCCCTTCCCCTCGGAACCCTTCAAACATATTTAATAATACCTCTGGCGAATTTCCTGTAGCCGCTATCTCAGATTAAATTAATTGTGGCTGAAAATTACGCTCGGGAAATCTAGAAGCACATTATTTAAGTACCCGCGCACAACTTTTGTTCTTAGAGTAGTTAGTTAACTAGTTTTACTACCTGGATTCGCCCGGGAATTGGATCCTTGTAAAGATTTAAAAAAAATTACTCTTATACCAACAACGCTTTATTTTCAGTATTTTTCCGACCGGTTTCGGAACCATTGTTCCTTATTCAGGGTTAAATACATACTAGTATGCGAGTATATATATAATTTAACCCTTAAGGTGGCTAAGAAACCGGTTGGAAAAATAATGAAAAAGGGTGTTATATATACCATGTAAATTTCTTTTATTTTTATAATGAACAACTATAAAGCAGTGGCGTTAAGTCCATAAAGGCAGAAAACCTGGGCCTACCCTGAGAAAAATTAAACAAGAAAAAGTTATTTAAAAATTTAGCAAATTCGAATTTAAATTTTTCCATGAATTTGATAAGAAACGTACGTTCATTTTTTTCTGTTAGTCACAATAATCAGCTGAAGATGATAATAAAATGTCCATTCTTAAATACTCCCCTAAACATTCAACTACACACAATATACCTATGGTCATAGATCAATGTATATGGAGGCCACTGCTTTAAAGTATTAGCTGCATACAATAGATTAACTTAACCGTTGGAGTGCGGCCAAGCGCCATCGCGCTGCAAGCTTTAAGTACGTAATTTGCAACGCAGCGCTATAGCGCTGAAATTTTCAGTGTGATTTTTGTCCTCCTCGGGGGAGCACGTATTCAATTTGAGCGTGGTATATTGCGGTTGGCGAGTGTCTTGATAACCGTATTTATTGTTTATCCTGTTAAAATAAATATGCACTAAAGTGAATCGATATTTTTCACCATGTCGGAAGTTAGTTCTATTGCGGATGGTCGTAATGTATCATATGACAGCGGCACTACGGACGACGAGACCTTTGTTCCCATAAATAAATGTGTGCAGCAAAGCAAGTGAGATAAGGAGATCCAATCTCATGCGCTCGCTGTAAGAAGGGACTAGGTGGACTTTACGCGGAACACAATTGTGAAGTGAAATAATCTATATTTTTGTATTTTTTAATATTTTTGTAGTTGAAATGTGTAGTTTTTTAATTAGAACTATAATATTCGTAAAATTTCATTCTTTACTTGTATAATTTCAAAAAAAAATCATTCAAATTGGTTGATATTTGTCCAAGTTATTACATTTTAATACCATAAATAAAAACATAGAATATCTGTAGCAATTTATATACATACTTGCAAAATAAGCATATCACTAAAACGGTTAATATTGCATTGAAACAGTTAATAAAATGTACGCATGTAAGTAAAAACAAACAAAAACAAAAATTTCCTATTTAATCATTGTGGAAAATAATATTAACATAACCTAAATGAAATACGAAAACGGAAAAAACGACAAAAAATAAAAAGATTTCAGTTGCATCTGGGACTCGAATCCAGGATCGCTTAACCAATAATAATAATAATTGGATGATTAGTATAGCGCCGTCTTTGTGAAAAATCGCCTCAAGGGCGCTGTACAAATATTTCTTATATAATTAATATACAAACAGATACAGAAAAACATACTTACCGGGCAGGTCGCTTCAGGTTAGCTAATGAGACCAGCTCAATTTTTGTCATCTTCATCGATATCATATCTCAAATTCAAGATTTGTCAATTTTATTCTCAATTTTTTATCCCATATTAATGGCAGCTATCATTATAATTATTAAAATGAGGTTTTTAAATCTCAATAAAAATAATTAATAATTTTTAAAAAAATCACAATTTAACAGTTGAAAAGAACAAAACCATACGGCATCGTCAATAATAAAGTTCCATATCTCATGGTGGAAATGACTTACCGAGATTAAAATTCGAGACAGAAAAAGCTGTCCAAATTTCAATATGGCACAGCTCACCAATGGAGATTTTTTGCTCCGGTTATTAAATTGAACCGGTCAGCCGATTAAAAGTTGAGAAAAATATTTAAACCATTTTCGTCGAAAATGATTAATGATTAATCCGAATGGATAAGGAGTATTAGTGATTTAATTTGATTGGATCTTTTACCGTTACCCCATCTTACGACCAGAGCCATTAAAAGCCAACGGTATTTGAGGAAGCATTCACCTTTTTAATTTACAAGAAAACATGCTCCCCGCTGAGTCCCATCATGAGACTGTTTAGTGCATTTGATAATGTTCGTTTTGTGAATAATATGTTATCGCATCGCATTAACGGGGGCAATCTGTGGAGTGAATTGCCGTCAATAAATAAATATTAGCCATTAGTATCATTTCGAATTCAATCATGTTGAAATTATGTGTTCTGACGTAATGTGGAGTGATTGTGGGAGTTATAATCTCCTTAGTGCTGGTTAGTGCTTGCCTATAGTCATCAAAGAGAAAAAAGTTTAAAAATTCACGCATCTGTGGGCAAATGCGTCCACAGCCCGCAACACTGTAAATAACTAAAAGTGTAATTTTTTTTTTAAATGTTAATATCTATTAAAAGCTTCTTACGCTTTTTACGGTCATTTTATAAATATTTTCCAGTCCTAAAAATTATAAATATTTCAATAAATACCAACTCCTCTTGTCCCACCAATCTTCTAATAAATGTAACATCAATAGAAAGGGAGGATAAAATAGCAACTGTAAAACTATCATCTCTATACTTAAATTTTCTAATAAAACTGTGTTCACCTGAAGCGACCTGCCAGGTAAGTATGTTTTTCTGTATCTGTTTGTACACAATTATATAGAGAATAGGAAGTAATATTTGTACAGCGCCCTTGAGGTAATTTTTCACTAAAACGGCGCTATACAAATCATCCAATTATTATTATTATTTAAGGTGAGGCCTTTGTAAATCGCCTTTGAGGTGATTTTCCAGCGGCGCTATACAAATCATCCAATTAATATAATCGGTACATTCCACAATCAATTATGCTATCCGGTTTCGCCCGTGATTTAATTTCAATGTCCCAAAAATTTCACTGAAAAATAATTTAAAAAAAAAAATAATAATTGATGCTTGCAAGAGAAAAGCCTAAACAAATAAAGTCACGACGGTCAGGCGCCCATCAACAACATATCAAGAAATATTTTATTACAAAAAGGCTAATGGATATTTCAAATAAGCCTTGCCTCCCAGAAGACATTAAAAAAAAGGTTGTTCTTTCTGAAGTTAAATGAACAAAATGATGTAAGTGTCTAATATTTTGAATAGTTATTTTTATTGAAATAACTTATTGAAACTTATAAACATCATTGTACAAAAGTCAATAGATGTCCCATATAAATAAAAAATATGAGAGATTGCAAATAAATTCGGATAGAATTTCGGGGTCAATATTGAAAGATGGCAGCCAAAAATATATGGGAATTAATTGAAGATGATATTAACAGTTCTTAAATTGAAGTATGACATCGATAAAAAAATGACGGAGAGTAATGAGGTAGCATTAGCTCAAGAGGTCCTGAGTTCGAGTCCCAGATGCGACCGTTACCCTTTATTAAATGTGTTTTCTATCGCATTTGAGATTTGTTAAAAATTATCTTACATAATTTGCTAAAATTATGATTAAAATATATATATTTTTAATGTTTACGCAACCATTCTAGTTAAATGAAAATAAAATTTCATTTCTATAATTAAAGAAAGAAGAAAAAAAAACTCCAAGGCTCATGATGGAAATGCGGTTGCGAGCAACAGCTGGAACAAAAAAATATTTCATAACTACAAAGCGCTCCATTAGAATTTTTGCAGCTTCAATGATTAAAAAATATATATTTTTAATGTGTAACCATTCTAGTTAAGTGAAAATAAAATTTCTAAAATTAAAGAAAAAAAACTTCATGGCTCATGATGGAAAAACGGTTGCGAGCAACAGCTGCAATAAAAATTGTATCACAACTCTAAAGCTCTCCATTAGAATTTTTGCAGCTTCAGACGATCTACATGAAACTTAGTTGATACATAGTGATCGTCACATTTCTCCTCACAGATGTGAATGCTTGTGTACCCGATCTGTTAGTGCCTGCAAAATATATTACGAACCTAAATATTAAAATGATCCCTTGAGCATAACGTAGCGTTGTTGATAAGAAATCCTTGGGCATGATTCATATTTCATGTCGCTCGAAATAAGTTTTCCCATAGTATTTATATAAAGGCGGGGTTGGCCCGGGGCGACCTCCAACTCCATCCACTCTATATACATACTGACTAATATATATGTATACACACTCACGGGGTTTACCTCAATCATGCTCCGTGATTCAACCCATTTCGTGAGAGTCCAACCTTTAACGTATTACAAAAAACATTTGTTCGATAAATTTTTAACCTTTATTTCATATTAAAATTAATATGAATAATTATATTTCCAGGTGTTTTTTTTTTAACAAGTAATATTATATAATGTTGTTCTGCAAAATAAACAATTTCCAAGTTCCGCGGGAAAAAAAATTACTTAATACAATCGAAGAATGAACTACCTTGGCCGATGCTTATTACAAGTGTTAGCTCTGTCTCTCAGACTGTCCCAAGGTATTCTCAAGATGTTTGACCACCTTGCAGAACTTGTACAATTGGATTTCTTTAGATGTTGAAAAGGTTGGTTAAACGGTGTTTTCAAATTGCATTGACTTAATAAGGAACTCCAGTGACAATATATACGAGTATATTCCGAATCAGCTAACGCTGATTCGGAATATACGTGTACACATAATTATATGTAGAATTTATAAATCGTTATTTAAAAATAAATCATTTGATCAAAACACGCTGTATGTTGGTAACATTGCATTCGGAACACCTGACGTCACGGGTCTCGGCCGCGCGTATTCTGGCTTTGGATTTGTATGGAAATTTATATTTTTCGGTTTTGCTTGGTATTATGCACTTTTGCATACTTATTTTTTTTTTAGTTTTGGCGTACTTTAAACTTAATTTGGGTGACATTACGCTTTTTAATTGTTGTTCAATATAAAAATATTCATGGGCAAACCAACTGTCAGTACGGATATTATGATAATAATGTTAAATACTATTCATTATGATTTGATTTAAAATTTCTAAAAATGTACATAATTTTATTACTTGTGTTTAGTTATGGTTTAATATGAATAGAATATAAAATTGTAAAGCTCATCCATGACACTCTAACATCAAAATTGACAGGCAACAGATTTGGAGCGTTTTGGCGGGCTTTGTAAAATTGAAAATTATTTTAGCTATGAAAACTCGAGAAAAAAATATATGCAGGTATTTAACTTAGAACGCCATTACATTATTAATAAAAATATAAAAATAAATTAAATGGACTGGAGTTTCTTATTATATTTTTGGGTTATGGTACATGGTAAAATTATGTCTGACCGTAGGAATGAAGGACAAGAAGTAAGGAGATCCGAAATGAATGCAAGGACGACGTTAGTGTTATGATGAAGATGGTTTGGCCGTGTTTAGCGAATGGACTGAGAAATGAGCGTCAGGAAAATGTCACTTGCAAGTGGAAGAAACAAATCGCGAACGACCTACGAGGATACGATACGATTGTACCACCCCAGCCAGGAGCACTCCTGTCCCGGTGCGACCGATACACCAGGGGGCACGGTTTTGTTAGGGCAACACATGCTCCGAGGATGGGTAGGAGGGTGGAGTTGAATCAGCCGTATATACATGGCAACCTAATATAGGAATGTTGGATGGGCGGGATAATGGGATGGGTTCAGCATTGTTATTGTTTCTTTTTCTTTTTATATTTCTTCCCTAACCATGCTGTTTCTTGATTCTTCCTTCTTCCTCGAACCCCAGAGAGATGAAAAAATAATGAAAGGCGCTAAATAAAGTCGGGTCAAGAGTGTGGCTAATAGAAGAGCACGGATGTGAAGATTTGAGAGTGAGATAGAAGACTGTTGCTTTCTATCCTGTCAGCCTCCTTGGAAATGGCATGACTGTTAGGTGCTACTTAATAGTGCTTTATCTGACAACTTTCCCTTAACACATGCCATACAAGCAGCGCCCATACTCGTAATATGTATAAATTAAACAAACATGTCACTGTAATTTTGCACTGCGGCGAGAAGAGACTACCTAATAGCATTTTATTTTAAGGCTAAACGAAACGCGATACGCGCTCAAAGATGGCGCTAATTCATTAAAAAAACACACACACTTTTAGCACTTAACGCTTTTAAATATTGAAATGAATTGTTTGTTGGCAGGAGTACATGATAAAAATGAAATAGAAAAAAATGTTGCAAGTTTAAAGCTTGAGTCCATCAAGAAACTTATAAGAGTACTGTATATGTTAGTTTTATAACAATATAATGTATTTTTATAAGTTTCTTGAAGGAATTGAGCTTTAAATCCACAGTAACAATTTATTCCATTTCGTATTCCGCATATCCGTACACCTGCCAACGAACAATTCATTTCAATATTTAAAAGCATTACGTGCTAAAAGCAAACTAGCGACATCTGTGAGTGCGTATTTCTTTTCGTTTAGCCTTAATGTGCAAACTATTTCGGGAGAAATTAACTGTGGAAAATAACGCACCTTTTTGTTGTTTTGATTTCCAAAACTCCTCGTTAGGCAGCTCCGTTACCGCGGCGATACGCATTGTTTTTTTGCGTAAAATGCTTTTCGATAGCGAATGGTGGCGGCCGCTTTTATTGTTTACACTTTCAAACGAGCAATAATCGTATTTAGCGGAAAGGGGTCACACGGCAGCGGACATTGCGAACCCGCTTAAAGCGTGGCGCGATAAGTACCCACCTACTTACTACGTTACTTATTGGGGGCATATTTGAGTGGCCGTCAGTGTCACCCAAATTTCATACGATGCTTATTTATGTAAAATATTTTGGCTTAGAGTGCTTCAAAAGGGTGGCCCATCACGAAAAGAACACAAACAGGAAATAGTTTACGAGCGGAAAATTAATATCGGGGAACTTAATTGAATCGAAATCAGCACCGAAAGGTTTAGTAATAACAGTATTAAGTTATAAGTAGAGGTGCGACGGAGAGTTATTTGAGGGGATATCGGATATTCGGCATATACTTTGACCGGATAGTTGGAAATTCGACCAGTACCAAAACCACCTAGATCACAAGGTGTGACACTGAATCAAATCGGAAGATCAAAATTTTTTTTTTTTTCTTTAATTAAGTAAAACGTTTTAAAATGTTTTGATAAACAAAAATGAATTGGAATAAATTTAAAAAACAACATTTTTTGAGAATCTCATACAAGTTAAGAGGCCGATTTTATGCACTGTGTCGGCCTTGTGCTTTAGGTGGTTTTGCCAGTAGTGGGCTTGAATTGTTCGTGCAAGAAATCAATTTTGACAAAGTTTGCGAAGATATATCTATCATCTCCTTGGAGGAGCGTGTACAACGAGATACTATTTTCTGAAGCCGGCAATGTATACGAAAGTAAACAATAATGTTTATTACCTGTAAACGCTGAAAAGCTTGTTTATTCACCATAATTTGAAATTAGTAAAATTTAAATACTAAGTACCTAACCGGTGGTCATGGTTTGTAATAAATGTAAAAGAGAATAAAGATAAAATAAAATAAAAAATTGTTTTTGTCTACCTGCTTTATTTACTTTTTAACTATCCGGTTTCGGCCGGGTATTAATAAAGTGGCCGGATACCGGATAGTATCCGAATACCCGTCGCATTTCCAGTTACAAGGTAACAATAAAATTCATATTTTTAATCGGTTTTCTTCAGAAGATTTAAAGTAGAATCATTTAAAAGAGATTCTTGATTGTGTAGTGGTGTACTGTAACGTAGAACCACTGCGGAGTAAGGGGGGACTACGGGTAACTATTTGAACCACTATTTGTGTGCCCAAATGAATTCAAACGAGCGCTCTTTATAGTTACGATCTTGGACAAAAAACGACTAAAACCCAAATTTACCACTAATTCTGAATAATGTAAAGTGAAATGGATTCCATAAAGGCTGAAAAGCTGTGCCTACCCCAAGAAAAACGAATTAAATAAAGAAATTAAACTATAATAAAACATACGACAAATTTCCATCAGAATTTATTTTTCCATGAATTTGGTGAGGAACTTGTACACCCATTTATTCAGTTGGCCACCCATTTATTAGTATGATAATAAAATAGCAATTATCAAATATTAAATGACAAACTACACACAGCCTATCTTTGGTGATAGAGCAGTGGACGCCACTGATAGACAAGTACCCATATGTTGATAATATCCATAATTCAAACATCATAAATAACATTTCGGTAAAAGAACCAACTGTATTTTGGTTGTAAAATTGCATACAATAATACAGATTTTCACGAATAATATTAGATACTGATGATTAAAAATCAGCTAAACTGTTAAAAACTCAAATAGGGCCACCTTGTTCACCCAAAATCAACAGCGGTATTGATTCACAAAATACGGAGAATTGTGCATCTGCATCAATTGGAACGTATCCTGGTTAGGAATGCAGACGATCACAGGTCGTTGGTCGTCCATATAATAAATATTCTACAGGCGGATACGGTTTTTACCCTCTGACTTTCCTTCTCAGTATTCGAGTGTATTACAATGTAAACGAAACAATATTTTATTGATAGCTTTTAATAACGCCAATTCAAACATACCGACTCGTTAATTTTATTATGTATGGCATGGTATGGCCCTTTGATGGCATTAGAATATTGAAAAATGTTACTTATTAAATTATAAACATCTATTAAAAAAATAACACGAGAAAAAAAGGTGATTGTCGAGATCGGGATTTGAACCTTGAAACTTTCCGATAACCGGACAATTGCTTTAAACCGCAAGACAACCTTTAGACCAGGTGTAAATTACGGACATCAATATTTTTCAATAGACGATTATTATCATTTATTTATTTAAAATCAACGGTATAAATATACCATAAACAATAATTACATGTCACAGTTAAATACAAGCATAAGAATATAGTACAAATAATTATTACAGATTCCAGGAGAGAATGCAAGATACTTATTTGGCTTATTTGCATGAAAAGTTGTGCAAACGTTGGAACAGAGGAAATGGTTATAAACTCTACGTTCTTACATAATAGTTCCTACCTATCTACTTGTTCTCCCCGGACAACGAATCGCTGTATTTGAGGGTAGTTACAGCTATTCCTCAATAAAACTTTGGAATCAAATACCAAGATCGACATCGCTGCAGTGCTTCAAGAAGTTCTGCAGCGAATGGTTGCTGACTGCAGTCAGCCGCACAACATTATAATTGACATATAAATGGATGCTCATTAGTGATTTTTAGATTTAAAAACTTTTTATTTATTTAGGAATAGAGATTTTATGTAAGATATGTAACTTTAACTTTCTCTGATTTCTAGAGGCGCTTCTAAAAACCAGTTGCACTCTGGGCTTCGGGATGTATAGCTAAGCCCTTTCGCCAATTGCTAAGATTATATAATATGTTCTTGACAAATAAATGTTTTTATTATTATTATAGATAGTAACTATAATATAGCATCTCTGTGTTTATGTCTATTGTCCTAAAAATTAACGCAATAAATAAAAAAATAAGCGAATAAAGTAGAATTATAAAAAAAATGATCATGTAGGCGAATACCGACAAAAAGTATTTGCTAATTGTCTTCCAAATGAAAAAAACGAAAACAAAGGGTAATAATAAATTGGTTTTGTCATGGAATTAAATAGGACAAACAAGAAGATTGCGCTGAAAGTAAACTTACTTAGACCGTCGGTCGTTCTTTGATGCTGCCAATGATATGAATATTATGTATATTCTTTGTTCGTTGAAACACGGTTGAAACGGAGAAACTTACGCAACTGCCGAGAGGACTCGGGAGAGCGGCGGGGCTCTGCGAGTGTTAGCACTGTTGACAATAGACTGTGCTCTTACCTGGAAAGAAACAAAACGGAAGGTTAATAAAAAATGGATCATGTTGTCAGCTAAATTAACAGGTGCAAATAAAGAAATTGAATTATGGAGCAAATGTATTACAATATGTTTTTACACCTGTACTATTATTTAGGAAATGTGAGGACAATTAACATTTCCTTGTCGGTGCTTCTAGTTATTTCAATATCTTTGTAAGTATTATACTCAACACAGAGTTCATATTTTAGGGATTCCTCCGTAATTACATTATTAGATAAAATAATTAAAATATGAAAGTATTTAACGAACACAACAGAAAAAACGTTTTATCTAAAATCGAGATTTTCTTCAATACATGTATGTTTGCGTGCGTTGCGTACTAGCCGAGTGGTACGGTAGTGAGCGAGAAGGGTGCGGGGTTTCGTTTGTCGTGCCACAGTGCGCGGTTGTCAGTGCCCGCGGTCTACCGACAGAAATGGATGTACCATATCATGTGATTCATGCATGGACGATGCTTCTCCTCATGTTCAGCACTACACACAATATACTACTTATAATATATGTATGTTTATAATAAAATGATTTACTTACATAATAAATGTAAACTATTCATATTTATCCAACTTAAAAAATGCAAAACTCTGAAATGTGTTCACCGTAGGTGCACTGAGTGTACAGCACCGGAGCTCGAGGGATTTTCTAGTACCGTTATAATGGAATGGTTTTAACAACGTTATAATATTATGTGTATCGAGTGTGAAAACTGTAAACAAACGGTTTTTCTCCGTAGGCAAATCGGGGAGGAAACATGATTCCTATATAAGATCCATTGGTCGAGAAAGTACATATTAACCGATCTCAAAATAATGTTTGTATTATATTATTATATGTACTTAATGTATGTGATGTGAGCGTAGTGAGCAAGATCAAGAAAGGGTCGCTTAGATGGTTTGGGAATGTAGAGCGAATGAACGAAGAGAGTAGTGTAAGGAGAATATATGACGCGAATGTGAATGGAAGAAGAAGCCGGTGACGTCCGAGGAAGACATGGCACGATCAAGTGAATCAAATACTTGAGTCGGGCCATGTCAGAAGTCGGAATAACAGAAGAGAATGTATGAGACGTTGTATGAAAGCGAATGAAGCAAGAATTGTACGCCAAGATCGAATTGTTTGGCGGTCCGTCCTCTCTGCCTACCCCTGCGGAGAAAAGGCGTGATGTTTAGTTATGTACTACAATACGATTTGTGGCTTGAGGTGGTGAAGTGATCAAAATATTGACTTTCTTCCGTATCACGATGTTGCAACCAATAATAATAATTTCATTGTTACGATCGGAGAAATGTAATCTTATTCAGCGGACGCCGCGCCTGTAGACTGTAGAGGTACATTCAAGAGAGTTTCGGATAATTGAAAATCAACCTCAAATATAGTTTATATAATAATTTAGAGCAAACAGTAATGAATATTTACGTCGTTGTTCTTATTGTACCGAAAGTAAATCATTAGTAGGTCACGTGAAAATCTGTTAAACAGAAACAGGTGTCGGTGGGTGAAATCAATTATTTAATACAATTAGTTCGTCGCGTAAAAAATGAGTCACCTGCCATTGCCCCATTATACATTTCAGCGATAACTGTGAAAAGTTTAAGTTACCTCTTCTTGTAACATTTTATATTATTAGAAAATGAAAAAAATAATTTTGAAAATAAAATTTGAATATGCATATAAATGTTTAATGTAAGCGTTTTATTTATCGTATTAATATTAATATTGATAGGTACAAAAGAATTATCACTAGGTACATAATTGGCTGGATTCAAAGAATGTTTGCATTTGCAATCCATCAGCCAAATATGTGTTATTAAATATCCAGGGAACTCTCTCTCAATCTCAATCTATAGAAAGTTTATGGACATAAGAAAAGTTCCAGAAAAAAGGATTGCACCACAAGAGGAAAGCTGATTTCAGGTTTTTTTTCACTTTGGTTTCATTTATTATGAAATGAAAAATAAATATTATTCGTTAGTTTATCAATACCAAAACGAAATAAAAATGTAACCAGTAAGTTGTCATTCAACATACTAGTTTTAACCCAATTTAACTAGTGATTCCTGCCATTTTTCCCAAACACAATTTTTATAAATCGCATGACGTCCCTGATCACTCAGCCAAGTAATCGCCCAAACCCCCTAAATCGACCCTAACTATTCAATATCTACTGATGCAAAAATTTAATTTACATTATAGTCTGAAAAAATGCTTGTGACATTAGTTTTTATTTATACAATTACGTCGCACACGTTTACATTAAAAAAACATATTTTGTTTTGTTAATTAACCCTTTGAGGCACAAGATTTGTATTAAAAAAAATGCTTGTGTTGCACAGAATTTCGAAAAGTACGTGTGTACCATCTATTGGCCGATATAGTAAGCCGTTGGAGTGGGCGGGACATAATTTAAGCCGCTGTGTTTCAAGTGGTTTTAATTTTTCGAAGTGGTATAAATTACATCCCACCATGCAGCAAACGATAAAAAAGGTGGGTTATTTTTTATACCACTATGCTTCAAGGGGTTAAAAAACAAATTACATAAAAGTTACGTGCCTACACTTATTTATTTTATTACCCATACATGTATAATACACTCCTTTTTAGTAAAGCACCATTATGAAAACCAGCGGTCCATTGAAGAATCGGGCTATATATAGGAGGGGGGGGGGGTAGAGGTTAATATTATTGGTCCAAAACACTTCCTGGCAACATCGATGATATCGAAGTCTGGAACCACAGATTGTATATAATAAAAAATAAATAAAAGCCCTACAGCAGCAATAGGCAGCCCGCTCACTGGGTAGAGAAGATTATCTCCACATTTATGCACCTCTAACCACAGATTACACGGAAAGAGGGAGAAATGTTCCCTGGCATCGTACACGAAAATTTTACGATACGATATATATGTACGAGTATACATCAGAAGCCAGAATGCGGTGTTTATATTTTGCAGATGGATCCCATTCGGGCGCTGCACTATGAGTAAGTATAAGAAAGCTCAACCCTTTTCCTTTCCATGTTTTAAAAAATACTAAATTGGACTATTCGAAATTTTCTTCAATGATATTATTTTATTCTCCAACAACGCCAACAACAAAATCGTAAAAGCCATCACGATTATCCCACACCTTTTTGATAATGTTCCTATTATTTAAATAATTGATTATTTCGAAATGCAATTCGATTATGTCCGTCACTAGTCCGTACCGAATAAGGTTACACGTTTTCTTCAACCATTCCCCACCACACTACACTTACTAGTACAGCTATTCTAAATACGTAATTGTTTCTCATAACATTATCTGTTTTCTGAACACCTTGATTTTGATACTTAAGCAAAACAAAACATGATAGTCAGGGGAAAAGCTTTTTAATTTCTAATTAAAATACGATACGATTGTACCACCCCAGCCAGGAGTACTACTGTCCCGGTGAGACCGGTAGACCAGGGGGCACTGATTTGTTAAGACTTGGAATACGTGGTCTGTGGATGGGAAGGGGGTTGGAGTTTAATCGACCGGAATACTCGTACATGGCAACCTTATAAGACAATATTCGAAATTAGGATGGGTTGGAATAAAGGAATTTATTGAGGTTTCTGTATTTCGTTTCTCGCTTCCCGCTTCTTTTTGCTTCTTGCTTCTAGGTTATAGGTTTTGTTGTTTCTTCCCACTGCTTCTTGTCTCCAGCTTCCCGTTATTTTACGCTTTCTGATATACGCTTCCAGTTTCCCTCTGATTCTTCATTCCCGTTTTCTCGCTGCTTTACGCTTTTTGCAACCGTTGCTGCTTGCTTCCTGTTTCGTGATTCCAGCTTACTGGTTCTTCGTTTTTACCTGTCGGTTCACGTTGCTTTTTATTTTCTGCTACTTCTTGTTTTCTGTTTCCCACTGCTTTTTACTTCCCGTATCCCGCTACTTGTTGTTTTCTGTTTCTTTCGGGAGGAAAGTTCCAGACTACTGTGCTAGATTGTCCCTGTTCCGCCATGTGTCCAAAACATTATTAGTACTACATAGTTCTGATTAGCTTCCTCCATCACGACACAACCAACATTCTCCGCCTATTGCGATGGCAGCAGAAGACGCTCAAACACCGTCAGGTCATTCTAAACCCGGAAATGCCTGTCTCTCATAAGAAAAACAAAAGTGCCTTTTTCGTGCTTGTCTTCCTTTACTTCCTATTTCTTGTTTAGATGGTTTTATGTGTTTAACTATTTTCTATAAAGTGATAAGTGAGTTGTATCAGTTCACAGGATTACTTTTTCGGTGTCTTCTTCCAGTATTCCGTCAACCACCAGCGCTCGTGAAACATCTAAATAAAAATCCTAAACTAGCCTAGAGTAGGTACCTATATTTGAAACGATAAACTAACCTACGTCACTCAACGCTATTCATAATATTTTAAAAGCTCAGCGCTTCACAACCTTTCCTAAAATACTAAAAAATTAATCAACCAGAGGCTTCTTCAATGTTGTGGAACACCGTTCTCAATATTAATAATGAGATTGTTTTGTAAACAAAAGCTGTAAGAAAAATACATTTATTTAGTTGATTAGTGAAAAACGCCGAAAAAAGGAACTCATCTGCTGTTTGGAGTGGTTTTATCCTTCGACAACGTTAATAATCATCAACTACTAACGCTCAAGTGGTCTCACCCCTCGCGTAACTGTGTTGCAGGTATGCGGAGAGACATGAATTTGGTGTCACTTAAAACTATGTTGTTAACGCGATATTCGATTATAATATTATTATTTAAAAAATAAAACAATAACTTTGTTTACATCACTTTTATTTTATACTTTTGCCTACAGGGTTTCGCTACTACCGTAGTTTTTTCAGGGCAGTATGCAACTTAACTATGAACTAACCAATAAACAAAGTACACACACTTCCCGGTCAGCAGGTACCTGCTGATCTCCCACCCTTGGCCCTCCACTCCCCTGTTTTTATCAATTTATAACACATGTGTATCTTAGTTTATAGTTTAGTTGTATACTGCCCTGAAGAAATTCACGCATCGGTGCGCAAATGCGTCCACAGCCCGCAACACTGTAAATAACTAAAGTGTAAAATAATTTTTTTTAAAACGTTAATATTTATTAAAAGCTTCTTACGCTTTTTAAGGTAATTTTATAGATATTTTCCAGTCCTAAAATTCATTTTATGAATACTTTCCAGTTCTAAAATTTAATACCAATAATTCAATAAATACCACCACCTCTTCTTGTGCCACCAATCATCTAATAAATGTAACATCAATAGAAAAGGAGAAACAAATAACCATGTAAAACTATCATCTCTATAAATAAATTTTTCTAAAACTGTGTTCATCTGAAGCGACCTGCCAGGTAAGTATGTTTTTCTGTATCTGTTTGTACATAATTAGTTAAGAAATATTTGTACAGCGCCCTTGAGGTGATTTTTCACAAAAACGGCGCTATACAAATCATCCGACTATTATTATTATTATTAAGAAGCTACGGTAGTAGCAAAACCCGGTCGGAAAAAGTATAAATAAAAGTGATGTAAACAAAGTTACTGTTTTATTTTTTAAATTATAATGTCACACCACCAAGTTACCGCTTCATATGAAAATATATAACATTATTAGGTCACATTGCTCTCAGGGGTAAATTACACAAAAAAAAACAATAATTTCAGGATTGAAAACAGAATCTATTAATTGTAATAATGATAAAAATAATCGAATGATTTGTACAGCGCCGTTTATGTGAAAAATCACCACAAGGACGCTGTAATATGTATTCTGACAAATTGTTGGTCTGATTGAACATAATCTAACACGGTTATTTACAAAAAAACCCCGACGTCGGAGTATAATTTTTTTTAAAACTTGGATACCGCACAAGGATCCCAATATATCTACTTGTACGACCACTAAACGTTATAACAAAACTTTTTTATGTAAAAGTAAAAAAAATATATGCCTGATAATAATAATAATACTTGGACGATTTATATAGCGCCGTTTTTGTAAAAAATCACCTCAAGGGCGCTGTACAAATACTACTTTCTAGGGTTTATCTTATTATGTACAGATGCAGAAAACATACTTACCTGGTAGGGCACTCCAGATTAAAACTTAATTAAATGACAATGTTTTGGGCTGAGATGGTATGACTTGACTAATGATGGCTGCACGCACTGGAGACATATATTAGAAAAATCTGCACATTGCATGACATTGAAGTTACTGTTTAAATCCCATTTGTCACTGGTATCATATACATTAGAAGGTTATTGACAAACGAATAGTAGGTGCTTATTTGAAACATGATTTTATTTGAGATTTTTTGATAATAATTATTTACATATACGAATAATAAAATTATTTGTTTATTAGGTAACTGAACCATTCATGGATATGACTGTCCGAAGAAATGTGATGCCCTTACTTTACTTCGGATTGAATTAATCGATCTTTTTCAATTACCGAAATTGGCGATTCAATCCGATTTCTTTAAAATCCACATAGATCACAGGTCTAGAGTTTTAAGGAACGTACTACAGTTGAAGTACGCGCGCCCAACATTAGTACACGGTGAACATGCGAACGGCTCGCTTCTACGACTCGTTCTTGTATTAAATAGATCAGCTGTGGAACGATCTGACGTGTTTCCTTCCTCCTACAACATGGGTCTCTCCAAGGTTCACTTCTCCCCATCTTCTAAAAGACCCTCCACATAGCATCCTCAAAGATAACATAGACCTTGAGGGAAATTATTTCCCTCAGGGCATCCTGCGTGGAGTTACTGTAAAAAAAGAAAAGAAAAAGAAACCTCAGAAAATGCACGGACGTACGTTGTTGAAGGTTGCATTTCATAATAAGTTCAATAATTAAATAACGTATGTGCAAAGAAATATTTACGAACGAAGTTATGTAAAAGAAAATGTTAGGACATTAATTAAAATAATAAAAACCGTAAATCACGTGGAATATTATTTACTTAAAACAATACCGATCATTTGTCACGTCGGTTTTGTCACAAGAATAAGGCCAACATTCTCCGAGAAATCAATTTACATACTGTCCCAGCTGTGCCGGGCAAAATCAATATGGCGAATAACGAGGGCGACATTTTCGGCGGCTATAAATTCAACGAAGAGGTAAATAAATCTCTTTAAATAAAACAAAAAAATATTATTTGAACTAACAAAGATAAATAAATGGTCGGATGTACGCCCAGAGACAAATGGGTTGGCAAGGCGATGTTCGTTGACTTGGTACAATCGGTGGGGATTCGTAGCTTTAATTGGCAAATAGATATTTTCGCACAAAAGATAATCTGTTCATGGTTGAATTTAATAGAACAGTAATTGGTTGAAATATGATGTTACCTTGAATGAAAAAATAACCGCAATGTTAGTTCTTAGGTCCGGAATTTCATTTGCTCTCTGGTAGAAGCCCTGAGAAGATAAGACGAATAATAATAATAAATGCATTATTTCTATGGAGCCGTTTTCGCGAGAAAATCCCCTAAAAGGCGATTTACAAAGGCCTCACCTTAAATAATAATAATAATTGGATGATTTGTATAGCGCCGTTTTAGTGAAAAATTACCTCAAGGGCGCTGAACAAATATTACTTCCTATTCTTTATCTAATTATGTACAAACAGATACAGAAAAACATACTTACCTGGCAGGTCGTTTCAGATGAACACAGTTTTATTAGAAAATTTAAGTATAGAGATGAAAGTTTTACAGTTGCTATTTTATCATCCTTTTCTAGTGATGTTACATTTATTAGAAGATTGGTGGTACAAGAAGAGTTGGTATTTATTGAAATAATTTACATATTAGATTTATTGCTAATGGCTTACAGCTAAGATTTATAACTAGAAAATACCTAATTCTGAATTATAAATAGCACAATTATTAAAAATTACTGAAATACCGGCACTACTTGATACCCTCGCATGAAAAAGTATATAAAAAACATACTTAAATGCTATATTTAAACTAATTATCTGACAAGATTGAACGATCAATAAAATGCAGCCGTTTTATTGTACATATTGAGGAATCTAATAGAAAAGCAGATTAAGATCCTTCCAGGGATGTTTAAAGTAGTTAGAAAATAATTATGCACATAGTTAAAGTAATTTACGATATTTCAGTCGATATTATATAATGCTGCTACCAAAAAATCGAACAACGTTCCAACTCTGAACTGCAAACTTTAATTATCATGGAAGACGAGGAAGTGACAGCTGCATCCGCGCTGAATCTTATCCGTATCTCTTGCTGTGCCTACAATTATTATGTAGAAGTATACAGACGAAGTAATTTCTTTTTAAAAATTGGCAGAAATTGAGATGGTGGATGTTAACTATATAGTCTATGAGTCCTTTTTATCAATTTAAACATATTTCAGTTATTTAGCACACTTATTGGCCAATGTATAGTTTGAAGGTTTGGTACATTGGCCCAACGCCCACGAACTACTCTACCCGATCGACCAAATGTTTGGGGTTGGAAGATTGGGCGATCGGGTCGTAGTAGCATTACAATCCATTGCAAGTAGGCAAGTATCAAACTCGACCAATCATTTACGAGACTTGACTTAATTTATAATGCCTAATTATCGTTTTGATGAAGTTCCAAAAGCGCTTCCTGGCACTACTTTTACAATACGAAATTCACTATCAAGTCCATGACAAGATAAGTACACTTGTTTATTCAAGTAATTACTTATACTAATAAATATTAACTAAACATTAGACCTGTCATGTGTACGTGCGGTAAAACAAATGATACGTTGAGAAGGCTCTTTGTGCTTTCCATTTCATACTAATACGTTTTACAAAAATATTATATCATCCCATTAGACGTAAAAGTCACCATGTGTCATACAGCTAGTACAGTACTTAACGAGTTTTTGCCTTTAAGGGCCGGTTTTATAACCATCCGTTCGTAACGCTTGATCCATTTTTAACTAAAATTTGGTTTACCAGCCGATTTCGTCGTTTTATAAACGTTCGTCAGATTATCGGTCGTTTGAGAGCTGTCAGTTGTTGCACGACGATCGCTTATTTGAAACTGCACTGTCTTAATAAAGAAACAATAAAAACACTATATAATTTGCATTTGTGAAATGGATTGCTTATCGAGCAGTGAAAATTATGAGGAACAAATGGCAATTATTCAAGATAAAAAACGGACGGGTAACGGTCCGTTAACGAAACGGTTCGTTACGTAAGAGAAATTTGGTAGTTTGTTTATAAAACTGGCCCCAATGGGATAACTTTAAAGATTGTTGTTAAACCTCTATAAATAAAAATATTATTTTTATCAAACCAAATGTTATCAAACAACTTTATATTTATAGGGTAAACAAGAAGTCGATAAAGAATTTTTTATATAAAAGCTGAAGTACCCGGCGTTGCCCAGGGTCGTGAATGGTTTGGAGGAATATTTTCAGGTTGTGATGTGTTACCCTAATCCTACCCCACAGTGGCGGCTCGTGACTTTTAAGTGAGCTAGAGTGCTAAGATTGAAAAATACGATTTTATTGATGTTGTTTTAGCTAGCAGTCAGGTGGGGGAAGTGCCCCCACCTAACTGAAAAATCTATATACAAAAAAAATTTAATTAAAAAAAAAAAAACATTTTCAGCTAAAACAACATCAATAAAATCATATTTTTCAATCTTAGCACTCTAGCTCACTCAAAAGTCTCGAGCCGCCACTGCTACCCCTACCCAGTAGTTTTCATCTTATTTTGAACGTCAATTGTGCGAAATTATATCAAGAAGTACCAAAATACTACTTTAAGGGATGGGAAAGGCGGAAGGGGGTGGTTTTACGAAAGCTCACGTAGATAGTGACCTTCCTCTTGTTTCGAAAGTCAAGCGTGCAACATTTCATCAAGCTCGGAATATGATTGTAGATTTGTATACATAACAAACAACCCGGGACATTCTTCTTTAATTATTTATTTACTTATTTATGAATAATATAAAAGTAAACAACATAATTTGACACTTTTATCCAGAGTTAAATAGTTTCATCAAATAATATATTATAAAATAGAAGAAGATAGAAGAATATGGAGGAAGATTACAAGAATGCAACAAGATGCGTGTTCTATGCATATAAAGTCACCGCGATTATTCATTGAGAAGTTTTAGTAATGTGTGTTTCAATTAGGGGGATTTGTACTCACTCTGGACGATATAAATTTAGTTTGTTTTATAAGTATTATCTCTTCGTATCAAGGTGAATAGAAAATTTGGCATCAGCAATAAGAAAATCTAGATACACCGATTGGATGGAAGAGACCTTGCGAAATCTGACATTTATTTTTGTTAATGGCAAGTATTTAAGTGTTTTTGGTGTCTAAATTTAAAGCATGCCGTCAGAGCTGCAGACGTATACATTTTGTAATATCGACAATGGATAAACCTGTAAAGATGTCTACCTGCATCGGGAAAAAAGCACTAACCTCGGAAGATTATCATTATTGTCAATTTCAACAAGGGTTTCCTATACCTGCCGGGATCGGGTAAGAGCTTCCAACAACAAAGATTGGACAAGACTCGAGATTTTCAACCACGTATTGAGACCTTACAGATCCCTGCCTCTTTTAGATGAAAATAATTATTTTTACATACATTTCTCGCGCTTTGTTGTCGAGGCTGTTAGCAACCGTGGATAAATGGGGTAGGGAAAAGGTAACATAAATAGGTCCCGCAAGGGCAGGTGGTCTCAGGTGTGCTGTGTGCGCTGTGCTACAGGGACTCCCGCTACAGGAGGCAAGAAGGATGGGTTGTCTTCTACAAACGCAGGTGGCCATTATTCCGATTCATTCTCCCGTTCCAAAAGTTGGAAAATTATACCTACGTGTTTCTCAACTTATTATACAGATCTACAATTCTCATTCCATTTTAAGGATACGCTTTGGTGCAAGCCTCAAAGCCGTAATAAAATAACTGAATTTGAAGTTCAAGCATCCAGATGCTAAAGATCAGTCATCCGATTTTAATAAGAAAGGAAAACACAAAAACAAAAGGATTTTTTTTTTAATATGAATACCGCACAAGAGTTCCAACTGCTCCCAATCGTCTGGAGCCAGTAATACTATGGCATCCCCAATTGGGGAATGTTGTGAGGCTGAAGGTATTGTGAGGGGGAGGGGTAGGAGAAAGGGAAGTGGAAGGTGAAGAAAAGTGCCTGGCTATTCAGATCTGGTCACCAAACACGGCTAAAAGCCATTTCAAGGAACGTTTCAATTCTGAATGGTGGTCTTTCACCAGGGCGATACTGAGAGTATCTTCCACTCTGGAACGTGAGCAAATATATTATGTATTATTTTTAAATGAATTAATTGTGAAACAAGGCAAATTAATTAAATAAAATTTACTTGCGCACGCCGGGATTTGAACCCGCGACCTTCGGATTCGAAGTCGAGAGCCTTACCCCTGGACAATGGAGGCCGTCAATGAATTTTTTATTTTATTTTTTTATATGAATACCGCACAAGAGTCCCAAACTGCTCCCAACCGTCTGGAGCCAGTGAGACTATGGCATTCCCAATTGGGGAATGTTGTGAGGCTGAAGGTATTGGGGAGGGGAAGGATAAGGGGGAGGGGAAGGATAAGGGGGAGGGGAAGGATAAGGGGGAGGGGAAGGATAAGGGGGAGGGGAAGGAGAAGGGGGAGAGGAAGGTGGGGAAAAGGGTAAATATGAAGATTCAAGATTATTGATGTTGGTTAGTTACTTAAGTAATCTTCTTACACTATTTCAACTTGTTTAATACTTTACCACTGGAAATAATCAGAGCATGTATCTGTCAACGTAATATATATAAGTTAGTTATAGGTCTCTAGTTATAAGTCATATAGCAGTATTGTAAATTGACCCACTTGCTCATGAATATGTATTAGTTTTGAATCACTTCTTTAAAGTCTTAGCTGTATATCGCAAGCTAAAAATGTGTGCCTTTTTAATGTGTTTTTTTCACAAAAACGGCGCTATACAAATCATTCGATTATTATTATAAGTCGTAGATGTAAATCATTAGTTATAAGTCTCAGCAGTTAATTGCTAGCCTTAAGGCTAAGTTGTAAGTCATTAATTATAAATCTTAGTTATAAGCCACTAGTAATAAATCTAAGCTGTAAGTCATTAGTTATAAGTCAAAGTTATAGGTTAAATAAATTAGTTGTAAATCGCCCTTGAGGTAATTTTCTTATGAAAGGGCACTATAGAAGTAATCCAATCATTATTATTATTGGGTTCACGAAGGACCGGGAAGAAGAACACAAGCCAAAAAAAGTTTAAAATACAGTTTCATAAAAAAAGAGTGGGTTTAAATATTTGATCGTGCACCACTCTGCTAGTACGGCTGAGTACCGAATAACCCGAGGTCCTTATTTAACCATTAAACGTTGCTCGAGCGAAGGAAGGACCTTTGCGGGCGAAGGTTTTCAGGTAAAATAAATAATTGCAGGGGAACACGCAGAGGATCCAAAACAAGTTCCTATTCAATGCGGACATAAACCTGTCCCGGAGCCGAGCACCATCCTACACTATACATACCTCAGATCATAGAATATAAAGAGATATGATGTGAAGAGCGCCCGACTGTCGTCCGACGACGCTTTATTAGGCGTCATTCTTAATTCGCAAGGAACCCGCTTTTTAGTTGCTTTTGCATGGTCCCGGCGTGCTGTTCATTCTCGTTTTAGTCAAAATGCCGTCTTGTTCAGTGCAACTTTGTAAAACTACGACCGGCAGAGTGAATTTCAAAACAAATGGAATATAATTTCAACAGTAAGTACTAAATTAAATCACGAAATTATTAAAGTTTTTATTGACGTACGTACTCCAAGGTATCCGATTACCATAGACATGATGGTCGCCACCGTCAATATTAGTTATGTGATGCCAATACGTTTCAGGTTCATAAAATTTATGGAAAAGTTTTAGATTTTCATATTTAAAACAATGGTGAAAAATTGCAAAGTTTATCTTTTCACATTACCTACATATTTATTATTTTTGTATTTACTTTATGGACTATATTTTATTAAATATTTATTATGTTGTTATTTAAAAATAGAGAGGTTCAAATCCCGGCGGGGGGAAATAAATTTAAATTAATTAATTTGGATTGTTTCGATTTGCGCCACGTTCCAGAGTGGAAGATACTGTTAGTATCGCCTTGGTGAAAGACCACCATTCAGAATTGAAACCTTATTTGAAATGGCTTTAATTATTTTATTTTATTTAGAACTTAATAAAAACATTATTAAATTTGAACTAAATTTTAAAAAAAAATCTATTTTGCTATCGATATCCACACATCTTTGAAATCGTTCACCACATCACCCAATACGCCATGCCATGGCCATCTCATCCATTGCAAGACTACAAATTTACTTATAGGTATATGTAGAATTTGGTTTAAACCTGACGATACCAGAGATTCCTTGTAGTGAAGTTTTGTATTTTTGTGATGCGTATATGGGAAAGGCAAATTTCGAATTTGGTCTTCCGTAATTTTGTTGTAAGTTTTTTTGAGAATAGCAATGGAGTCCCGGAATGATCCTTCCCGAACATAGATTTATTGACAGCTGTTCCCTTGCTTCCATATTCGTGTTTTCCAAAACGGCCATAACGTTCTTTAGTTATAAGCGATTTTTCATTAAATGATCTTAAGACATCTTCAATTGGGTTTGTTATATTCATAACCGCATATACTCGCATATCGGCATTTATAAATAATAATCGATTTTTTAATGAAATTATATATTTATATATAAATAATTTCATTAAAAAATCGATAATGAAATAATATATTTATATCGATAATGAAATTATATATAATCGATTATTATTTGTCAATGCCGATTCGTGGTCGTACAACTTCTACCGAAATTCATTTAAATGTATGGCTGTTGGCGAACGCCATCAGAATGTGTACGTACGGGAGTTTCTTTCGGTATTAGTGCCAATGAAATTGACACGCTTAGTGTGTAGATGTGGAAAGGGGGCGGACACTTTAGCGTGAGCGTACAGTAGTACTGGTTGTAAAACAGGCGACACTGGTTCCGTAGTAAAAATGGATCACAGCATATCTCTATATATTCTACGATTTGAGATACATACCTACACCATACTTACAACACACAGAACACACCTCAAAGAGCATACACTAAAATAATATGTGCAGCGAGCAGAATCTTTCTTTACATTTTTTGCAAAACAGTTCGCTAATCTTTGGGTAGCGGTCTTCACTAACCGAGGCTTAGTTATTTATCTGAGCTATTGTTGAAATCGAACGGCGGGCAGGTAAGTGAGTTATCTACCTGCCGACCAAAAGCAAGTCACATTTCACAGAAGCTAGCTGATATTCCTTGGGAGATAAATTTAGCTTTGAATACTATTTTATATACAGGGAATAACAAAACACATGTGCTCCAATCTACTTTTGGGAATGAAAATTAAAATAGAATGGCCGTAGAAAACATTAAAATTCCTGATAATTCCAGGTTTTACGGACAATACACAATGTTTAAAAATCTTCCTCGATTTAACAAAATGTGTTACTTTCGGGAATAAAGAATTCCGTGATATATTTGAAAATGTGTGGCTAGTCTCATTACATTGCCGACAATCGGGAATTTATTGGTATATAATTGATACAGTTATATGTACATTACCTGTCTCACTAGACAATGTCTGTTCTGAGATGGAAGAACATTTTAAAAAAAATCTGTGAAATGAACGTTGTAAAAGTAATGTCTCCTTTGATCGGATGATTCCTATCTCTAATCGTTAGGAGTGATATTATCTTGCAGTTGACACATTGGTTTCAGCGCGATACCGTTACCGATAGCCGCTTCTGGCGTTTATCGCTGTGGGGGAGTGGCGGGAGGAGGGGGGGGAGTAGCAGCTGATGTCTCTCACCTCCCCCACCCCCCACCGCAATCTACCTCCCGCCGCGTATTATTCCGTCATTTGCACACACTCACGTCAGCTGTCCGAGTTATGGCGTCATTACGGCGGGCGGGACTAACTTACTAACTTCACCGAATGACCGAATACCGAATCAGCCTCGCCGGACTGATGACCCGCTTTGACCAATGACCACGCTGACTACTGGTCAAGGAATCGACTCTTCTATTGAGCGGAGAATATAATAGCCGGTAATTAATATTAGAACACGCGCTGATGACAGGCGGCGTCTTCAAATAATGATAATGTCCAAGGCAACGTTACCTTTGAAATGCCACTGACGGTGAAGTGAGTGACATTTGAATAATCCCACGAGCTATAAACAGGCACCGACAGCAGACACGACTCGGACACTACTTATTACGAATACATCCACAAAGATCAAAACTGAACGCTGCACACATCATTATTTATACCCAAAGTAACAATTTTCGAGGACAGGTGTTCTTTGAGGTCTCAACTACTCAGAGCCATCAATGAAATTAGGGGATCCTCAATTTGGAGAATGAAGATTTTCAGGAAGTGGGAAGTTGGGAAGTGCGTATTGTCTATTAATATCTAGTCAGTTTACAAAGGTACAGGGTAGACCATGACAAGCATCTTTACGATTCTAAAAAGCAGCCTCTCTCAGAAGGGAACATTGTGAGAACATCTCTCTGATAAGGCGTATTATAAAACAGGTTTGAACATTCTAACAGATTAATGATAAGATCTACAGTTCGTGGAAAGACTAACTCAGTGGAACTTTATGTTTTGAATTTCAGTTCAAGAGTGTACCCCGCACGTGCCATCCAGCCTTTCCACCGTACGAGCAAGTTTACGTTACATTGGGCCAAAGGACAAGGAACCGAAATTTCAACAATAGACGCCTATTACCCTATAATATTATTACCCCGCAAATATCCTAAGAAATCGAAACAAATTATTAATTACTGTTGTGTTTAATTCGTATAACTCCATTTTATAAAATAAAAATTAAAGTAACCGAATCAAATTTAATAATGTTATTATTTAGCTTTGGAATTATTTCAGCTTTTTATTATTGTGACAGCTGTTTCGGCGTTTAACGCCATTTTCAAACTGTGTTTAGGTCACATTGAAACGACTTACTAATATAATTTGATTTACCCCTATCCAATTTTTATGGCGTTTGAAATGATTTATTAACCCTTAGAGAGCGAACCGTCGATAGATCGACTCTCTATTAATGCGTATAAAGTGCGGACCGTCGGAATACCGACTATTGCGCAGTTTGATTATAGGAATCGACCTGTACGGACGTGTCTTAGCGCGCGAATAATAACGTTTTTAATAAGTTAATAACATTTATAAATAACCATTTAAAATTATTTTGCTGTGAATTTAACATTAAGTAAAAGTTATTTATTTCTACCTGCAAAATACCAAATTCGTCAAGTAGTGATGATGAAAACACTTGTGAATCTTTGAGGGAAAATGTTTATCTTGATGAAAATAGTGATAGTGACGATGAAATTAGAATGTTTACAAATCGAAGAACGCGTATTTGTAGCGAAAGTGGTGAACATTTTTGTCAATGATTTTTTTTTAATATTCTTGTTTGTTTTCTTTTTTTATTAATTAAATAAATACAGTTATAGTAAAACATATGTTTCATTTGAGTAGTTTGATATGTCCCTTACACATAACAGAAAGAATTACGAAAATCCATCTACATTAGAGGAAAATAATTAAGATCCTGTGCACACTTAATTAATAAGGGACTTTTTTTCAAAAATCCATTAGCAATTTATGCAAAATATGTGAAAATAAGTTCAGCACTAAAAGGGTTAATACAATCACTTTATGGTTTGACATCATATTAAATAAAACAAACACTTTATTCAAGCTTCGTCAGGGCAAATATAATATAATATATATATAATAATAACTAGTTATATATATAGCTATATATATTCTAACGGAATGACAGAAGAGAATGTATGAGACGATGTATGAATGTGAATGAAGCAAGAAGTGTACGCCAAGATCGAGTTCTTTTGGCGGTCTGTCCTCTCTGCCGCCTACTACTGCGAGGAAAGGGCGTGATAGTTAGTTATATTCTATAACTATGTATATAGTTATTATATTTGCCCTGACGAAACTTGATCTAAACGAAACCGGTTGACGTAAAAATACGATAAATTCGTGGTTTATAACAAAGTTTTTTCTATTTACGATTTATTAATATTTTCGGTAAAAATCAATTTAATCTCTGTTTTCCTCGTTTTCAATGATGGCAGGTTTTTCTTAATTGTTTTATAATGACATTAATGCTATTTAAGGCAGGGGATTAAAAGGTTTGTGGTAAATCCCTGAATTATTTTAAGGAACTTCATTATTTAGGTATTCTGAAAATACGAAGAATTGGAGAAGAGATTATTTTATTTATTTATTACCGTTATAATAGGTTCATTAGATATTCTGTTTATTTCTAGTTGTTCCAGTAAATTTAATCTAAGACCCTTTCTTTATATATGCAAGGGTTTAGGCTCGTTGTGAAAGTAAGTCGGTTCAATGTGGCCTTAGCACAGTTTGAAAATGGCTTGGAACCTCGAAACAGCTGCTACAATAATAAAAAAATAAACATCTACTTGCAGAACTTAATAATAACATTATTAAATTTGATTTACTTTTAAAAGAAACAAATTACGATAACATGAGAAATTGGGAGGTGGGTATGGGTACCATCGCCCTGGAAACCATTCATTGCATAACCAACACCTCTGCCATAGGTCACCCCAGTAGTTCGCTACGTTTAGTGACTTATCAGGAGTGCCTGGGTTCATATTTGTCGAGGTGTTGGCGACGGAAGTGGCTGCGCGCGAGAGGCCGGTTGACATATTAACATATTGTTAATTTTGAATACAATATTTGATATTAAAAAATATTTTTTTACGGAAGCATTGAAAATGGCGGAGTTATTAGTCGGTAAGTAGATGGTTTTTCTTGACGCACGCGTTGGTGGTGACAGACTTCGGCTTTGGAGTCGATCTGAGTGTTTGAAAAAAAAAAACACATTTATAATTACAAAATAGATGTCCTCCCGTGTGAACCAACAAGAATATTTTTTTTAAATGTTATAATGGGATTACGTAAACTTTTGACTCAATTTTCTACGAAAACTTTTTTTTCGATTGAGTAATAATTTTTTCGGGGTTATGCTGCAATATACTGCATTTGAAAGCGATCGGAATCCCCGTTCATGACCATCACAAGTGAAAAGAAGCGATTCGTGGAAATACAGCATAGTTAGTAAAAACGTTAGTTCTAAGAAAAAAATGTTTGAACGCTCCAAATGCCGTAAATTCAACATTTTAACGAAATTTTTAATTCTGAAAACCTGAAGATAATAAATGAGAATTTTCGCGTAGGTATATAAGTTAATATTTGAAATAATTTGTAATTCACCTATGTCGAAGGGGGTAAACTTATACATTCCTAACAAGTATACTCGTGGGAGATCCCATGCACTATCTTATGCTCCGCCAGCGAGAACTTCTGTTTACCGGAAAGCGCCAATAATCAGCAGATCGACTCAACTGCTGCTCAACGATGCTGCATTGACCGTAGACATTTTCAATATCACTTACAGACAGCTTTCCGACCATCTTTTGACCCATGTCACAAAATAGTTATAAAACTACTTTTCCCATCAACCTTTCACTTCTTGCATGTTTCGTACAGATTATCATCTTTAGTATTGTTTATATAAAGAATATACAAATGTTTACTTGCTTTTATTTTACTATTTAATATTCTTAATACTGATCTATGTATATTTTTTACTATTTCTCATTTATTGAAATGTATTTTAATATCTGTATTATATTAGCAGTGGCGTACATTGCTATTTGACGAAGATTATCATCTTTAGTATTGTTTATATAAAGAATATACAAATGTGTAGTTACTTTTATTTTACTATTTAATATTCTTAATACTGATCTATGTATATTTGTTACTATTTCTCATTTATTGTAATGTATTTTAATATCTGTAATATATTAGCAGTGGCGTGCATTGCTATTTGATGAAGGACAAGCCGCTTTATTTTCGCTTTTAATTGAATAACATTGCATGTTTTGATGGCCTTGAAAAGCATCATCTTTAATATTCTATTCTATTGATGACTGTGGCCCGGCTGACAAATGAGAGTAATAGATAGTTACTTATATATTTTCTAGTCTTCTTTTTTCAGAATCTCACGCAATACATCATTATAAAATGTTCCCAAGCCATTTTCAAGGTAGGCACGCAGCCTTTTAGCGTTTACGGACTGCATGCCACTGTATATTGGTATACAACTGTTTTACGGAGACTGCATAGAGAAATAAATAAGGACTTAACTCAAAACTCTCGATATTTGACTAATGCCAGTGTAGTTACATGAATGCGATATCATTCTTATTACCATTAGATAATATTATAATTTCAAATTAATATTTTAAAACACACAAAATGTTGGTTGATAATTAGATTGTAGACCATCGATACGCTGAATGCCAAGACTCGTAGTACTAAGTTGATACTGTTCACACTAAACACATGCATATTTGTATATGTACGTATAGGTATTTATCGAGTCCCCTCTCGGGTGACGAGGTCTCCGTGACATTTGCTAGTTAGCCGTACCCCGATCGGAGCCGAGCTAGAAGCACAGAGCGCCCAGCGCATAGCACAATGCATGAATGAATCGCTACAATTCGATAAACACGCAAGTGAAACGACTTACTACCACAAGCTATGCAGCTAACAGGCAGCGGTGTGTGCTACAACGTGATTGTGGGAAATGCACTAATCACTATCTGCCCGCGAGTACAACTACACGTCGGCCGATATTTGTCGATAATAACAGACCATATTTTACGTATATTTTCTACCGAATTGCCGCTTATAGGTCAGTGCAGTTAGCGACCTGCGATCGTAATTATTCTGGTAGTTTGATTTTTTTATAAACTTGCCCAATGTGGTAAAATTCAAGTTTTCGAACTTGGGGCGCCCATGCGTGCGCCGCCATCTTGGAAAAAACCAGCCGAAATCGCGGCAAAATCTATATAGCGGTAAAATCTATTTTTCTTCAACTTATACACATTTTTAAGACTTTATATCTCGGTACCTATTAGAAATAGAAGAAAATCGTTGATATATAAGTTGTAGAAAATAATATGTTCTAAGTTTGTTATGGTTAGATTACCTGAAATTTGTATTGGAAACGAGATATTTGGGAAAAACTAGATTTCGCCGCGAATTCTGCTGTTGGCGGCGCATACACAGGGGCGCCAAGGTAGAAAACTTGGATTTCACAACTGAGGAACAATTTATAAAACATTAAAACACTGAAACTACCTGAATAATTATGATCGCAACCCCATTTTTTGCGGTAATTGCACTGGCCTATTATCTGACATCCGACAAGCGACCGGTGAAATCAACATTAACGAAGACTGTGACGATATCACTGATTTTTTAATTATTTTTTTATTTATTCATTAACGCCCCAAAGGGCTTTTACATATTTGAACATTAAAATTATTATGTGTACAGAACTTACTTTTTTTTAATAAAAATAGTAATAGCCTGATCTACATGATACATAATCAAGTGCATAATATAATACTCTTATAATATGAGTGCATGACATTGTGAAAAAAAATCATTGTGTTTTTTTATATTTCGGATGATGTAAAAATGTATGAAATTGCATAATACATAATATAGTATATGATACATAGAAAGAAAAAAAGAGGAACAAGTTTTTGGATTGTAGATGAGTACAAAGATAATATATATATAAAAAAATAATAATTAAACAATAGCTCTTATGCGATGCTCTTATAATTTTTGCAACATAAAAATATCGTTCAGGTATCTTTTAAACATGGGTAAACTTATATTAAATATATCTATAGCAGAGGTGAATTTATTTCCAAGTGTATGTAGACGAGAAATGGGTGCATGCATTTGGTAGTTTGTCCCAGGTAGCTTGATGAACGAACAATTATACATCTGCCCCGATGGTGGGACATTGTGGTTCCTCCAAAACGTTGGTACAATGAGGAAGAAGTGCAGCACACCTTATCACCCCGATTGTCAACCGACAAAACAATTATAATAAATTGGCAGTAAAAAACTTAAATTATAGGACCTACTAGTGCAAAAAAATCGTTAATTTTGAGGTTAGTAGTTCAGAACGAACGTACAGGCGAATCATTAAATCAGTTTCTTGTTTGTGTAGTGGTGCACACCGACAGTGGTTCAAAATAGTTTGGAACACCCGCCCACAGTCCCCCTTACCCCGCAGAAGTCCTGCGGTACAATACACCACTACACAAGCAAAAATCTTTTTAAAATGATTCCAATGTATGTCCTCTTGAAATCGTATCAACATTAATTGCATTTTTGCAGAATTTAATGATGACTTAAAAGTACCTACTTACAAAAGGCGTTAAACAATATAATTTCGCATGTAATGTGTGATGCACGTAACATTTTTATTCTAAAATTCTAAAATACATAATTCTTACTTTCAGTACATATAATGAATTTATGCCGCTATTCTTAAAATAGTTGGCGGTACAATGATCAGCATAGTTGCGTGCCAAGCAGCCGATCGGGGTTCGATACTCGATCGTGGCAATATGTTTTTGTAACTAAAATTTATTTTTATTATTATTTTTTTAATAATATCCCGCTATTTTTCACGGGTTGGCGCTAGTGTCATTTATAAATTCAACTTCTCCCCTTTTCTCACGAACGACGCATGCAACTGATGCAACAGAGAGGAGCTCTCAGTGGTGGGATTATAACTTATGTCTTCAAGAAGCAGCCGGCCTAGTTCTATGTATATATTATTTTAATTATATTGTGACGACCGACCACACATTACATTAAAAATTTAATTTTGTAAGAATTGCAAATTGAACATATAAACGTAACTGATGTTAACTACAGTTCCCTTCTAAACTAATTATGCGGAGCTGTAGTACCTAACCTACAAGTTTAAGAATCCAGACATTTGGCAGTAGTTACGTTGTACCCAGAAACCCCGCCTTACAAATGAAGCGACTCATACAAAGTAGAGTTAACTTGAAGTTTGTTACGAAGGCGGTGCTGCTGCGGCGGCAGTGTTCCCTGGGCGCCCTGTTAGTGGGGAATACTGTACAGGCCATAGCGAACAGGGTATTATAGCAAACAGGGTTTGTACTCAGGACATAGAGTTGGCTAGAGGCTACAGTACAGCGAGCAGGAACTGTTGGCAGGGAGTGGGATGGTCTGGGGCGGGAGGGCGGATCGATGTCCGGCCGGGCCGCCCAGCTGAGGAAGAAAGCCGCACAACTGGTACTGCCTTACTTTACTACTAAAAAAAATACCTAATCAAGTTGAATTCAATTACTTTAAGCAAAATGACAATCGTTGCATAGTTTAGGACTTCGTTTTGCAGACAATATTTGTTTGTTGCAGCATTCTCTAGATCTGGCGTAATTAAAATTGCTAACTAACTAACCATTGTGCTGTTTCTCCGCAGAGGGTAGGCAGAGAGAATAGACCCCCAAACAACGTCTTGACACACACTTCTTGCTTCATTCAAATTTATGCATCGTCTCATACATTCTCTTCTGTTATTCTGATATCTGACATGGCCCGAGTGATCATGATCGTGCAATGTCTTTCTCGGGCGTCCCCGGCTTCTTTCATTCACATTCGCGTAATATATTTTCCTTACACTCCTTTCTTCGTTCATCCGCTCTACATGCCAAACTATCTCAGCATCCCATTCTTAACCTTACTCATTACGTTTACATGCCTTGTATGCTTTGTGAATCTCAACATTTTTCACCCGATCATACTCGTACATGGTTTTACCACTCAGCCACTGACCGGACTGACTGGTGTTACATGCGTTGTTTATAAAAAAAAGGGGAGATATTACAGGGGAGTTATCAGCGTACTTTGATTAGGCGGTTTTACGTGTCATGGACAGTTCTGAGAACGGAGGGAGCCAATTTTATCAAGAAGCTTTATTGGCAAATTACTCATGCAACCATAATACTGCAATACCAGCACGTCGCTAGTTATAGCAGCCTCGGGTAGTCGGAGTGGACGGACTGACAGGAAGCAGAGTACTCTTACCGCACGGAGCGCGGTCATAGAGTTATTGAAGTAAAACCACAAATAATAACGATCCCGGCCTACCATCCGACCAACCAACCAACCAACCGAGGGGGATGTACGATAAATTTAATAATAAACGCGTTACGCGAAAGTATTTACCGCGCACATGCCTTTATTATCTTATCTAGCCGCGATAGTTACACTCACTAAGGACAAGCATTCAGATGCAAAAGTGGTGCTGTAAATGCCAATCCGGGCAATAGGATAAATATATACTCCTTTTTAATTTTAAGAAAATATTTTTAATAATGTTATTATTAAGTTCTGCAAGAATATTAGTTTTTATTACTGTGACAGCTGTTTCGGTGTTCAAAGTCATTTTCAAAATGTGGTTAAGCCACATTACGACGACGTATATGATTTTATTTATCCCTACTCAATTTTAATTTTTATGGTGTTTGAAATGGTTTATTCATATTATCGGAAAACGCCAATTTACTCAGAAAATAATAAACAGTTGAAATCTGTTTTTCCCGTTTTTTAATGGTGGCAGGTTTTTCTTAATGGTTTTATAATGGCGTGAATGATATTAAGGCGATGAATTTAAATGTTTGCGGTAAATGCATGAATTATTTTAAAGAATATATTGTTTTGATTTATTAAAATACTAAGAAGTGGCGAATTGATAACTTTTCTTGTTTTGTTCATTAACGTTCCAATAGGATCATTAGCTTGTTTATCTCTAGTTGCTCCAGTAAATTTAATCTAAGACTCTTTCTTTCTATATTTAACCGCTTTAGCGCTATGCTTATTTTGCAAGTATGTATATAAATTGCCACAGATATTCTGTGTTTTTAAATAAAAAAAAGTATAGTATTCAATAAAACTGCAATAACTTGGACAAATATCAATCAATTAATGATTTTTTTTTTAATTATACAAGTAAATAATGATATTTTACTAATATTATAGTTCTAATTAAAAAAAACTACACATTTACAACTACAAAAAATACAAAAATATAAGATTATTTAGCTTCACAATTGTGTTTTCCCGCGTAAAGTCCATGTAGTCCCTTTTTACAGCGAGCGCATATGAGATTGGATCGCCTTATCTCATTTGCTTTGATGCACACATTCATTTATGGGAACAAAGGTCTCGTCGTCCGTAGTGCCGCTGTCAGTTGATACATTACGATCATCCGCTGGAACTAACTTCCGACATGGTGAAAAATATCGATTCACTTTCGGGCATATTTATTTTAACAGGATAAACAACGAATACAGTTATCGAGACACGCGCCAACCGCAATATACCACGCTCAAATTGAACGCGTGCTCTCCCGAGGACAACAAAAAGCACACTGAAAATTGCTGGGCCGCTCTCTAACGGTTAGGGGTTTAGGATTAAATTTAAAAGTAACATTGAAATTAGTTTTGTAACGTAATATACCTATCATAGTAAAAGTAACGCATAATTTTTCTTTTTTTTACCAGAGTCAATTAATTTCTCTTGGGCCTTGGTACGTCATCTTCAGGAATGTTGTATAATGCATATTCTGTTACTCCTGTAACCATTTGAAGTGTTTATGCCAATAAGGTTAGAATTGATGAGTCAACTCGTGTAACAAATTACAATTAATTAATTCATTAAATAAAACAAACACTTTGTTTTAAACCACAAATTTATTTATAAATCACCACCAACCGGTTTCGCTTATCCCAAGCTTCGTCAGTAATTAATTCGTACTCGATTTGGGTCACTTTTAATTTCTTTCTAAAAATGTATTTATTTCTTTAACTTCCTTCGCAACGCCACAACCGCGCCTAAGTTTTAGACGCCAAGTAAAAAAGAAGAAAGCAAAAAAGCAGCTCATCAATAAAAATAATGGCGCGCGTACAAAAATTTGACTAATGATAATCTATATTACAAGATATATTTCTCATTTGTTAATTAGGCAAACTTTAGTAATTGAACAATATAAACTAATTCAGGCGTAAAAGAGGTGTATTAATTGTTTTTCGTGTTTAATTCGTAGACCTCCATTTTTTATATATTTATTTTAATTTAAATAAAATTTATTAATGTTATTATTAAGTTCTGCGAGTATTTTTAGTTTTTATTATAGTGACAGCTGTTTCGGCATTTAAGGCCATTTTCAAACTGTGGTTAATCCACATTGTGACGACTTATTTATGTTTTTATTTACCCCACTCCTTTTCAATTTGGACGGGTAATGATTTATTATCGGTAAAACCGATTTAGTTAGAAAACAATTAAAATTCTGAATTCTGTGAGGTTTTCACATCTGTAATGTGTTTGCTCGTATTTCACTAACAATCTTTTCTTAATTGATTTATTTAAATGTGTTGTATTGTTTTGATAATGTGAACATACTGAGAAGCGGTGAATATATATTTTCCCTTACTTTATTAATTAATGTAACACAATAATAAAAACTAAAAATACTTGGAGAACTTAATAATAACATTATTTAATTTGATTAGCATTAAATTTAAAAAAAAAAAGTAAAAGAGGTGAATAAAATTAAAAGCCCAGCATGATTTGTATACAAAACTGCCGAAACTAGGAACAACGAAACTTCTTGAATATTAATGGAAACTAAATACATAACAAACAGTTCGGTAAACAATCTTCTACCGTCTAGAATACCAGTTAATGGGAAAGATCTCGCTAACTCCGTTCCGCGGACACAGGTGTGTTGTTTCTGCCTCGCGAACACCAGCCCCGAATATTCTCCTCACTTATCGAATCATTCGGATCAATTACGCGTATTGTGTAATTACAGCGGGTAGATAATCCGTGATCATTACATACCGCGGGTAATAGTCCCCGCAGAGTTAAGATTCAAATATTATAATAGTGCCGGGAATTAACTACATACTGTAAAATAACTCATGGAAAATAGGTGGAATGGGTGCACAGTGCACAGTGCACAGGTTATCCAATTGGGACTACTGGCAATTGAGTTTTAAAACAAGTACAACTACATGGCAGAGAAAGCTCCTTGGATATGGAATCATGGTTCGCGGGTACCAAGCCGGGCGCTGACAAATAAAAATCTATAATTTATCACATATTGAATGTTAACCCTTCACTCACGGTGCTAGAAAAGCTCCGGTGCTGCACACTCAGGGTGCACATTTAGAACTTTATAATTTATAAGTTGGATAAAAATGAATAGTTTACATTATGTACATACATTGCAGACCGCCGGCTACTACTGACGAACACACATCGTGGCACGGTGTGCGAAACCCTGTACCCCTATCGCTCACTACCTTCGCTTAACAGGTTATCCCCGGATTTTTCGACAGAACATTTTTTTTCTGTTGTGTTCGATATTTAAATAATGAGATATGTCAAATCAGTTGTCAGCAACGGGAAGGAGGGGTTTTAATAAAGTAAAATATAGAATAGCAATATAGTTAAATATAGTTGTGAATGACGAATACTTGGAGGTCGATGAGTTTGTATATTTGGGAAGTATGTTTACGAGAGATGGAAAGACTGATAGGGATATTGAAAGAAGGGTGAATGCGGGAAACTCCATTAACGGAGGACTGAACGCGGTTGGAGCTAACAAAAAGTTGTCCAAAGAAGCGAAGCTAGCAGTCCACAATGGAGTGCTGATACCAACCCTGATGTATGGCAGTGAGGCATGGAAATGGCAGAAGAAGGATGAAAGTAAACTGAATGCCGTAGAAATGAGATCTCTGAGACGAATATGTGGTAAAACCATGTATGATCGTGTGAAAAATATTGAAATTCGTATAGAATGCAAGGCTGATGTAAGCGTAATGAGTAAGATTAAGAAAGGGACGCTTAGATGGTTTGGGCATGTGGAGCGAATGAATGAAGAAAGGAGTGTAAGAAGAATGTATGACGTGAATGTGAATGGAAGAAGCCGGGGACGTCCGAGGAAGACGTGGCACGATAAAGTGAATCAAATACTTGAGTCGGGCCATATCAGAAGTCGGAATAATAGAAGGGAATGTATGAGACGATGTATGAATGTGAATGAAGCAAGAAGTGTATGCCAAGATCGTATTGTTTGGCGGTCCGTCCTCTCTGCCTACCCCTGCGGAGAAACGTGATTTTTCACAAAAACAATTGTTATAATAATTAATTAAACTATTTGTTACATGATTTAAGACATATTTTATTTATACATTTTATACTGTTCTTCCGTTAGAAGCATTTGCTTGTGTATGGCATTACATTGAAAGTAATAAGATATTTGTTTGAATTGAATTATAATCAGTTGCATAATAAATTAAATAAATGTAATACGAGATGTCTGGATATCATGTATAAATAATTAGAAGCGCCAATTAAAAAGGTAAAATAATCGTACGAGTGTATACTAAACACAGCAAAGAAAAAACACATCAACTTTAGTTAAATTCTCACTGTCGATGAACAGGGTTAATTCAATTACTATAACCCAATAAATGACTTAAATCAAATAAAACATGGCTTGATCATGTTACACGCACGATGTTAACTTAAATGGGTCATTTCGTATCGACACGAAAGATCTGACAAAACCATAGACAGAAAGAAGGAAATTTCAATGGTAAGTAATCGTGTTTTGTACGTCCAGCAACGCGACATCTGGCGCAAGCAGGCAATAGGGTATAATACCGGTATAACAAAACTTGCAGGACAATAATAATAATAATAATAATAGTTGGATGACTTGTATAGCGCCGTTTTTGTGAAAAATCACCTCAAGGGCGCTACCTTCAAGAAATAACAAAAAAACGATTTTTCATTGTGTACCGAAGTTCAACTATTATTATTTTCCATGTATTGGGTTTGTTTCTTAACTGTAAGATTGGGTTACACTATTGCTTAAGTTCATAGCTCAAGACAACTGTCTCAAGGGCCACGATGCATAGCTACGAATAAGTGGCACATGAAAAACATCCGAAGCAAAATTATATCCATTAGTGAGAAGTCATGCATTCAACCCATACTTACAATAATAACAGGTACACGAATTATTTCAAATATTGGATTCGTATTTTGACGCGTTTCTGTGTCCATTTATTAGCATGGCCGCCAAGCATCTGAAATAACGGCCTTTAGTCGCGTTAAGGTCATCATTAAAAAATAAACCCAAATTGTTTAACATACGTTTCTTATTACAAACACGAAAAGCAAGTGTCGGCAATGTACATGCAAATACCGTAACAATGTAGCTACTACTAAAGATTGTTTGTATTTTTTCAAATCGAAGTAAATTAAATTTAATAATGTTATTATTAATTACTGCAAGTATTTAAAGTTGTGACAGTTGTATCGGCGTTCAAAGACATTGAGAGCGACTTTCTTATTTGATTTAATCTGCCGCTACCCAACTTTTATTTTCATGTGTTATAATGATGAATTAACATTTTCGGTAAAAACCGATTTACTCAGAAAATAATTGTGATAATTAAAATTCTTCATTCGGTGAGGTAGGTACTTACAGTTGAAATCGGTTTTCTCGCGTTTAATGATGGCAAGTTTTTCATAATAATTTTATAATGACGTGAGCGCTATTGACAATGAATTAAAATGCGTCTTTATTTTGTTTTATTTTAGTTAGTTGTACATTTAAGATTATAAAACATCTAATTATAATTTATACACTACTCGGCACTTTACATTTAGCTAATGAAAACTTATATACTATTGGATTTTATGTTGTGAAACTTAATATGATTTTTAATCTATTTAAAATTGATTCATTAGTGTAACTTTTACTGGGACCGGCAGCGCATTATAACATTTCATCCCTTTGTTAAATAAACTGTTTTGCGTATTGGATTTGTTCTTTTTCGGTAGTCTAATTTCCTTACATGTTCTTAATAATAATAATTGGATGATTTTTATAGCGCCGTTTTTTGTGAAAAATCACCCCAAGGGCGCTGTACAAATATTACTTCATATTCTCTATCTAATTATGTACAAACAGATGCAGAAAACGGAAAACCATACTTACCTTTGCTCTTTTATCCTCCTTTTCTATTGATATTACATTTATTAGAGATTGGTGGCACAATAAGAGTTAGTATTTATTTGAAATATTTATAATTTTTAGGACTGGAGAATATTATAAAATAACCTTAAAAAGCCTAAGAAGTTTTTAAGAGATATTAACATTTTTTTTACACATTTAGTTATTTACAGTGTTGCGGGCTGTGGACGCATTTGGGGGGCGTGAAACTTTTTACTTATTCTGTAAGTGACTTTAGGAAAGGTCTGGTGTTATATGTCTGTGAATGTCCATGTTGTAAATAATATTGTTGGTAACAAGTTGTTTCTTATTTCATGTATAAAAATCATTGCGTTCAATGTCAGCATTTGTTTCACTGTTAGCCAATTTAGTTCCACTAACATTTTAGCTACTTTTGAATATCTATTTCGCATTAGTATTCGCATTGCTCTATCTATATTGGAGAATTTGTAACTCGTTTTGTTCTCTGTCGTTACACAAGAAAAGTATCGTTGAGCAGTCAAGTAGTTGAAACGCGGAGCAATAATGAAGTTGTAAATTGTAAATGTAGTTTTTCTGGATCTTTTTTAACGAATTCTACCCAAAACAAAAAAAAAATCTTCCCAATTTTATTTTGGATATTACTCAGCTCGTTTATTAAAGGTAAGTTTTGTGTCTAATATAATTCCTAAGCATTTCATATAATTTACATTTTCAACAATTTCGCCATCAATTTTTATTTCACAATAAAAAACACATAAATTTGTTGTAGACCACTTTTATTTTATCAAAACTCTACCGGTTTCGGAAGCACCCTTCCTTCATCAGGAGAATATTAAAACAGTTTTACAGTTTTAATATTCTCCTGATGAAGGAAGGGTGCTTCCGAAACCGGTAGATTTTGATAAAATAAAAGTGGTCTACAACAAATTTATGTGTTTTTTATTGTAAATTATGGCGAGCCACAGAGTTAATGCTTTTTACAAATATGTAATTTTTATTTCACTTTCGTGTGTTGTAAATCCTTAAATATGTAAGGGTTTGGGGTGGTTATTGCGCAGCAGAACGTGATTAATCACTAAGAGATGTTTGAAAAAATATTTCTATTATTATAGCGTCGTATGCATTCTTTTAATCTAGTTGAGAAAGTCATTCCCGCCTGTCCAATGTGGGTAGCGTTACAGTCGGCGTGGTCACATTTTAACTCATACGAGTACATATAGCACTATTTTTAAGTTTAGGATTTCTAGTTTTTGAGACTTGTTCCTATATTATTATTGGTTCTAAAAGATATATTTAAAACAGCATTTTATTTTATTTCTTTTGCTATTTTTAGAGACATTGATTGGGACCGATAAATTCCAAATAAGCAAATTTATCTTATTATTATTATGTACCGGGTACATTAAAAGGATTTTATTTTTATATTTTATGCTTTTTTATGTAATTTCAATATAGATAGCCGTTATTTACAGCGATCTTTTGTATTGTTTCCTTTTCTTTTCTATAAGCTCTATTGTCTAAGGGGATGTTAATGAGTCTATGTGCCATTAAATGGTAAGCTGGTCATTTATTGGACCAAAGATGATAAACACAATAAAAATTAAGAAAGAAATAGTGCATTAGATTTCTACTATCAGATTTAAGGTGTATTCGCCGCGCCGCTCTACCAGCGCCGTGCAGTGCAGACACGTACAATGGGCAATGGGTAACTAGTTTTTCCGTGTCTGCCACTTTACGTGTTTGCACTGCGCGGTGCTGGTAGATTTGAATAGAACATTAAATTAATTTCAGGACGTTACGTTTAGGGGTGGGTAGGTACGTAAGGGCAGTATTATAATCGAACATTGTTGAAAATCGAATTCCCAATCGCCATTTCAATAATAGCTCCGATATTTTGAAGGAAGTACAATAGAATCATTTAAAAGAGATTATTGTTTGTGTGGTGGTGTACTGTATTGTAGGACTACTGCAGTGTAAGACGTAACTGCGGGCGGGTGTTTCAAATTAATTCGAGCCAATTTGAACCCCTATTGCTGCGCACATTCAACAACCGCCCGCTCTTTAAAATGATTTGCATATATCCCCCCCCCCCTAAAGGGTAGGGGACCTGTAAATAATTGAAATAAGATCGTTCGAAACATTTGAGTAGATTTGTCCGAATTCATGTATATTTCTGATTTCTCCGAATTTATATTGAATACATATTTAGAAACAGACATCTCGATTATGCCCATCGCTAATAATCACGACATCAAAATGAGCAAAATATAATTATGAAAGTACAAAATAAATCTCACGATGGTTTGTTTGGTCATAAAAACATTTCAACTAGTTTACACACTACATAATCAATTCCAAGCCAACGAGGAGTAAAAAAAATAATAATATGAATGAAACCGCTTCGTTCAGTCTCGACTACAATTGGCGTTTTTAATTTACAGCTAGACACGCGTATAAAAAATAAATATCAAAATTAAGCAGGTACTTACCTATTATTATACCCACACAAAATATCGTAGCGCAAGTGCAATTTGTCAAAATAAAGTATACAAAAATATTATGTACATATCAAATAAACCATTATTTATAGTGTGTTATGTTAAATCAAAATAAAAACTACGCTGACTTTTAGCTTTAAAAAAGGACGTTGAGAAAAATTGGGTTATGTCATTTTTCCAGTTTAGTCAACATGTCAGATTCGGAAGTCAAACATTACCTTATATTTGAATCTATTTTTTAAAATCATATTTCTAGATTATTTTGACGCATTCAATTTATAAAATATTTTAAATTCAAGCACCGGTTAAAGTACCTATTTACATATTGAATATTCAAAATTCGAGTGGACGGGTGGGTGGGTAGGTTTACGCAGGTACCCGAAGTCTTGTTTTACCGAAAATAACTCGACACAATTTAAAGTTGTATCCTCAAAGGGAATACGTCCGCCGCGGTCATTACCGGAGTTCGTGAGCCCGGTTTAGTTTTATCTAGGGAAGGTTTCTGGGAAGGCCGTGGCTCTTTCGGGTACGGGCTGACTTTTTATACCCAGGTACCTACCCAATACCCCGTACCCTACCCAGTAGAGGTGAGTAAAAAAACGTAAAACCGTTTTTATGAAAGCGTTTAAGTTAGGAAACGGTTGCAACCGTTTCGAGGATTTTAGAAAAACCGTTTAAAAAAATCTGTAACTACTTCTGCAATAAATCCGCGCGAAATGATTCCAGTAGAGGATAATTCGCTTGAGAATTACGCAAGAAACATTTAAAACAGCGCCCCGCAACATTTACTAAACTCGTAACCGCCGTAAACCGTTCAAAACGAACGCTTTCGCGTGAAACGCTTTTTCCCGACACCCCGTTTCTGACCGTTGCGGGAAAACGCTTTAAAAAATGTAACGCCCTCCCGCAACGCCGGCCCGCAACTCTAAACGCGAAATGCCGAAACCCGTTACACATAACGCTTTCTTGTAAAACGCTTTCTCGTGAAACGCTTATTCGAAAAACGGCTTCGAAAAACGGCTTCGAAAAAATTAAACGCCCGACTGCAAACGCCATGCGATATTTGCCGTGACCCGTTGCAAACAAACGCTTTCGCCGCATCGTTCACCGCGAAATGTTGTAGTTTAATAATCACGATAGAATGGTTTCCAACGTTTTCGAGTTTGGGATCTACTTTTTACCTTCATTTTTCGTGGACATCAACTTCTAAAAATAATTTTATAAGGATTTTAGCTGTTTTTTTGTTGTTTTAGTATTTCGGAACTGCAGATAAGTACGAATCTAGCAAAATTAATTTGTCCTACAACCATGGTATTATTTTTATCTTTCATGGTTATAAATTTAAATTATGGGAATGATAATTATTTTCTCCGTAATTGTTAAGATTAAGAAAGGACTCTTAGATGTTTAGGGCACGTTGAGCGGATGACCGAAGAGAGGTATAAAGAGATTATATGGCGTGGAAGATAATGGTATAAGAAGTCGGGGACACCCGAAGAATATATGACATAATCAAGTGAATCAAATACATACTGGAGTAGTATAGTATGATATATGAATGTGAATGAAGCAAGGAGTCTATACCGAGACAGAGTTGTGTGACGATCTATCCTCTCTGCCTATCCCTGCTGAGCAAAAGCATGATGGTTAATTAGTTAGCGTAGTAATAAATGCCGTATATTCGCGTATAATATCAGCCGGGGTATCTCGACTTGAAAGAAGAATGTAAAGTGATTTTTAGACTAGAAGAAAAAAATAGTGTAATGATTGTAATGTACAGAAACGGCAGACCTACTAGTGATAAAAAAATATATATTCTCAAGCAAACACGGTTCCTTTTGATGCGATCTCTTTTCCTTTCGTGGGTACGTACTTCATCGAGTGCAATCCATCTCTGAAGTACAAAGAAAGTGTTCATGAAATACAATATAATGAACCACCACCAGCTAATGTTAGTAACGTAGAAAAAAGGTTAAACTATTTATCGTAGTGAATTGTGGCTCATTAAACAAAACGTTCTAATTTTTACTATTCGCCTTTACTTAATCTGGCGAGGTAATTCAAACCCGAATGTTTACAAAAAAGCCAACAGATCTGTTTATGGCTTGTCTCAAGTAAGTAATAATAATAAAATGTCGCAGATAATCAATATTATCTTTCCAAAAAGGGCCCAAGCATTTTGGTAATATCAAATATGGCACCGGGAAAATAAAAATCTTCGATTGTTCAGTGCCACATTTTAGGTGATATCGGAATACGCAAGTGCTTATTATTGTTTCGATTTTTAGATCATTCTGGAAGATTCCTTTTTCAATCCATACATGCAGTCATAAAGTGTATTATTTGGGGAGATTTAATATTTGAGCATTTTGTCAGTTTAGTATGCGAAAAATTGTCTTAACGCGAACATTGACAAGCGCCATCGTTCTTCGTTCGGTTTTATAATTTTTTGTTATTATTATATCAAGACTATTTTACCCACTTCTATAATGTCGTCGCATAAACGCTTAGGTTAGTGTTCTATGGACACATTTCGAAACTGTTGGGGATGATTTGGCCTCGTGTAATATATGTAAGACGCGCATTTCATTTAAATCTACTGTGTCTAATTTGAAAATGCACCTAAAGGGAAAACATCCCCTAGTACATTTAACTTTGTTCAATTCGGAAATCTCCCGTCGGCAAAATGTGATTCTTCCGCTGGCTAGAGTGGCTAGTCAAACTATAACCGAAAGTGATCGAACAAGTGTGAGTGCTTCTGAATTATCAGCTCAGCCAGTTGAAAAAACACAGGTGGCTGGCTGGCCAGCAATTCAGGTTTTTCTCTTGGAAAAAAGACACAGCAAAATATGATGTCTTTTATTCCAAAAACACATTAGTTCGCAGGAGAAAAAACAAATTGACGATTTGGTTATGGGCCTCTTTATAGAAGACCTTCAACCCTTCAGCATGGTTGAAGATAGTGGTTTCGTCAAATTGATGGCTGGTTTAATGCCATCATACACTTTACCCAGCAGAAAATACGTGTCAAATAATTTGTTGTCATTGCATTACGATAAATGTGTTATAAATGTGTATAAAAGTTGTCGACTTGTTAAAAACTGAGGCAACGAGTGTTTGTTTAACTAGAGATCTTTGGTCTTCTTCCACGACCGAGAGTTACATGGCTATAACGGTACACTTTTTTACGAACAATTTTGAACTTCAAACCGTTTTACTGGGTTGTGCCTCTTTTAGCGGGCCCCACACAAGTGTAGAGTTGGCTAAAGAATTAAAAAGGATCGTGGAAAAGTGGGAGTTAGGTGGAAAGGTGCTAGTTGTTGTGTCCGATAATGCATCTAACATCAATGGTGCTATAAATGACATTCTCAAGTGGAAACACTTTGGCTGTTATGCACATATAATAAACTTAATTGTTCAAGATGCGTTAAAAATTGTTTCAGATACAACCAATAAATTTAAAACAATCGTTAGACATTTCAAAAAAAGTAACCTGTCTACTGAAAAATTATTAAAATATCAATTAAATTCGGGAGTTGTACAACCAAAGAAGTTACTGCAAGAAGTTCCGACACGATGGAATTCAACATATTATATGTTAAAACGCTTATCGGAGCTTCAAGAACCTGTACAATGTACGATAGCCGTAATTAACAAAAATCTACCGTGTCTTGCACCTGAAGATTGGAAACTGTGCAAGCAATTAATCGAGATTTTGGAACCGTTTGAGCAGGTTACGAAAAACATCAGCGGGGAAAAATACATGACTGGCAGTCTTGTTATGGTTTTAACATCGGGCCTATTGAAAGTTTGTGAAATTTTATCAAAAGAAATTTTAGGTGCACAAGCAAAACAAGTCTTGGCAAAATTAATATTAGGAATAAATGATAGATTCAACGACATTGATCAAAATGAATCCTTAGCATTGTGTACATTATTGGATCCGAGATTCAAAGCGCGTGCATTTAAAATAACGTCAGCGGCTGAGAATGCTAAGATGAAAGCTATCGATTTAGTCATTGAACTCTTAGATGCAGAAGCGGGAGAAGTTAAGATAATACCACAATGTGTTAATATTACCCCCACAAAACGTCGCGAACTATCAATTCTATTTGACTTTGATACCGATTGTGAACACCATAGCATCGCCAGTTCCTCGTCTTCCAGAGCATCACGAGAAGTGATAATGTTTTTGGAAGAGCCCTTATTGCGACGACAAAATAACCCATTAGAATGGAGGAGACAAAATCAATATGTGTACCCCAATATATCAAAAATATTCCGCAACAAATGCAACTTCTTGGCGACGTCAGTTCCCTGTGAGCGAATGTTTTCAAAGACTAGATTAATTTTAAGTGACAGAAGAACAAGATAAAAATCTAAAAAAGTCGAGCAACTGATGTTCTTTAATATTAATAAATTTTGAATCTTTTAAAACTCATAAAAATAGTTAACTTAAAATATTTAACCCAAAAATAAAGTGATGTAATAATAATATAAATGAATACTGTAGTACTAATATTGAATCTCAGTTGACCGTTATTATAATTGAAGTATATAATATTATCAGAGTGTGTGCTTACTTTTGTGGCCTTATTTGTGATTGAATTTATTTTAAATTATCGCTAAAGTTGACCCCAACCCCGTCCTCACATTTTGGTAAGTTCATATATATATTTGAATAGGAAGCCATGAAGCCTATGATTTATAGTATCTAAACAACCTACATATATTACTTTTTATCATTCAACGCAATTATAACAGGCGATAACTTTTATTTATTTTATATTTATGTATATGAAAAAAAAACGTTATTTTTAAACGGTTTCTAGAAACCGTTTATTTTGAGAAACCGAAACGGTTTCGGTTATTTTGAAAATGAAACTGAAACGCCCACCTCTACTACCCAGGTATAAGAACCCCGTGTCTATGCAGGGGCCTAGCTCGCCGAAAGCCTGCGGTGCCTACAGTCTCTCGCGTCGGGGGAAATAAATTATTATCGGAACCGTTTCAATTCTAAATGTAAACGAAGGCTGCGAATTTGTTGGCAGGGCAGACAACTCGTCCGTGGCACCGTATACCTACCTCCTTTGGTGCAGATGATATAAACAAAAATAAAATTAGATGGAAACTAGCTATTTTTCATCAGCGTTTGGCGGTTTTTTCTATCACGGGTAGACATTTCTAGTTTGCTCAAGGTAAATAAAATAGCACACACATATACAACAGCATAATTAACACCTGTTTGAAACGAACAGGTATCGTAACTAATAAACTAAACATACGGTTAATGAATCTACAGTGTATAATAACACAACGATGTTGCCAATAATGATTTGTATACTAATTCGGTTCCTACGAAATGAAACACAAATAAGTACAAATCTTTGATTAATTAAAGCTTATCGATAATGACTTATCTTGGTTCAAATAAATAATTTTAGATCCACTGGAAATTTAATAGGTCAAAAAGAAATTCCTAATGTCAACTCCGAAGACTTCAGAGCAGAAAAAATCTAAGGTGAGATGTATAGGGATTAATTTGTCCGCAGGTTGAAAACATTTTTAAAAAATCTTAGGTTGCCACGTTGAGAAATAATAATCCAACGAGTTGGTAGGTAGGTACTTAGGCAGTACCTTAGCTGGCTAGTGAACTGAGAGCGGATGTATGAAAATGAATCAGGTTTTCTAACATTTGAATGGCAAACATGAGAAAGCGGACAACTGAATCTATTCATCTATTGAACATGAATGCGAATTCTTCCTTTCTTGCCAATAACCTTGAAAAAAAGAGGGAAAAAATCTGATACATAAATACCTCCAGACTGTATTATTATTTAATATAAACAATATAATATGTAAATATATTTTTTTCAATAGGATAATAAATTATTTTTTTAAAACGATTCATCGGTAGATGAAAAATGGTTCACAAACAGAATTTCCCAAGGACTGTATGGTATTTATTATGTTATATAATATATAGTATATATAATATATAACTCGTATAATAAGTTCATAGGTACATACTAACAAAAAAGTCTTTGAATTTACATTCCCGGGTAGTCGTCGCTTGCAAAGAAACCTCGTTACACGCGAAGGTGCATTAAGGTATGCAAGATTTACAATGAGACAGCCAGTTCTCGTAACAGGTATGAGATAAAGGAGTCCCTTGAATCCGTGGGACACTGGATGGGAGAAAAACCTGTCCCCTGCTCTTGCTACCATGACACATGACATGGTGGCATGTTATTACTTCCACAACTTGCAAAGGGGGATCTACAAATATAAATTCTGCAACTTTATGCCATGACCTTTGAGTTGTAGGATGTCTTTAGTCTACGTTCGATTATTGTAATAGTGATTTGGTTACATGTATTGTTGATTGCATTTATATAGCTCAATACAGCCAGTTCTTACCTGTTTATTATGTCAATAAATCACTAGCATAGCGGCCTGGCAAGACACTTTCGGTGCACTCGTGCTATGCTGCTGCCAAAATATGCGGATCAACGACTCGGGAACAGGGCATCTTGTGGGGTAATGGCAATGGTCGGAATAGAACTTGGATACCTACGGATATCGACGACACCAGTAGGAATGTGATGATTGCAGTCGAGGAAGATGAATGGAAAAGGATATTAGACTCACCATACGACTCCGAAGGCTCCGTAGCCGATAGGCCTGTCCGGCTGCACGTCCTGCTGCGGCTGGTGATGCGCCGGGTGCGGGGGCTGGTAGTAGGGTGCCGCGGCCGCCAGAATAGCCCCCGGCGCTCCGCCCGCGCCACCGCCGCCCGCCCCGCCCAGGGACATGGCCCCCCGAGCCTGCCGCGCTGGTCCTCCTACACTCGCCATCAACACTACAGACTCCCGGTCCTACCGCACGACCGGCATGACCCCACTCGCGGACACAACAGAACCCGCCAAAACAAACACTGACGGTTTTCGCGGACTTTCGCGCAGCTGTCAGACTAGCAAGCGGATTGCTGCTCTCGGCAGATGTCAAACTCTACTTTCCTCCTTTTCGACGGAATCTGGCCAGCTATTTCAGCTAGCCTCGTGTCGGTGTTGGTATTCTGAATACAGGCACAACAAACGCCGCACGCTTTCCAATGGAAGAATGACACATAAAAAGAAAAGACACTGCCCGTTTACTACTCGCGTTCAATCGGGTAAATATACTATTTCCCGTCACAGACACGAGCCAGATTACTATATGACTCGAAACTGGAATGATATAATGCAGGATTAACGTTAAAACTATAAAAACATCGCACGCTGTTTCACACCGCCGAACTTTACTTTGAAAAAAACTGGAGATCTTTTGTCACCGTCGGCAGTTTCCGCTCGAGAGCTATTGCACTTGCGTTGTTGGATTTCTTGAGCAGGCAGCTTCGGGGTAATGCTGTCCATGGAAGTGGCGGTGAAAAGGCGTCAACTGATCATTCTCGTTTGATGGACACAAATTTCAGGACAAAGGCGTACGATTCCTGACCCAACGACACAACGCCCGACGCGGTGCGCGGCTCTTGCGGGACTGACTGAGGTGGGGAAGGAAGTGGAGGGGGTGCTTCAACAATGGCGGCGACCAACCCGACAGCTGCTCACCCTGGCGTGGCCTTCGCTATACCACTGCGCCGACCATTATTTACAAATATTTATTTAAATAACTCTCAATAACAATGTTATCGATTTCACTTGCTGTTTCTTTTAGATTTTTTTGTTGTAATACAGTTTTTTATTCTTTCTTTCAGTGATTTTTTCACGCGTACCCTTTTTATTCTTTCTTTCAGTGCTTTTTTCACGCGTACCCTCGACGTAGGAAATGTTAAAATTAATGTCGTGATTGCAAATGGCACTCGTGTCGTAGAATTACAAAGAAAATAAATGAACTTCGTAAAACCTAATCTAACCATTTAAAGTCTTATTGTATTAATGAAGAAATCCTTTAGAACATATTTTAAACTAAACGTCAAAATAATAATAAAACGAAACAATTTGCTTTCATTACTATGAATATGCCGATTATAGAACAAAAATTGTGTTTGAGGTTATGTTTGACTTTCAAATCTAACATGTTGGCTGGACAGGAGAAACGACATAACTCGTTTTTTTTCTTACTGTTTTTTTAACCTAAAAGTTCGCGCTTCTTCTATATAGTTTTATTTGGAATTAAAATCTAATAAATGCCTTTTTTAATATTTACATTAAGAAAACTAAACTTTTCCATCAAATCACCCAGCTTAAATGTCAACAAATAAAAACAAGTACGAAAATATAATTTCTTTAGAACATAAGATTTCAGGAATTACCACTAATTTCTGTACAGTTTGATATGGATGTGAAAAATATTCTCTCGAACCATAGTGCTTTTTCAAGGATTAATGATTTTTCCTTTTAACTGGTTTCAAATGCGATCATTTAAATCTATTAAAACGACCACAGCGCCCTCCATTTTTGTTTACTTTATTTTGACAACCCGTAAAAGACCATATAACGTTTGTCGAAATAAGAGTGCCAGTGAAATTAATGCATTGAAGTTTTTCATACATTTTTTTTTCTTAACGTTAACGTAAAAAAGTTAGTCGTAAAATTAACAAAATGCAATTCAATTACTAACAAAACTTCGAAACAATTTTTTAACTATTAGTTATGTTTATGGTTTCGTAATATTGGCGCACAGCTCATATAATAAAGATGGCGTGTGCGACACTAGTGCCGTGGCGGGAAATAGAGTTAACTTCGGCCGTTACCATGGAAACGAATTTCAAATAAAACCGCGAAAACAAACGAATTCAGAAAAAAATTACATTTCTGAAAAAAGTTCAAGTTTTGAAATTTGAATAACTATGTTAATTTATACCAATTTTCGATAGATCTTTAGACGTATTTTGTTTCAATGATTATCCAAATAAATTAAATAATATTACTAGCAGAGAGGGTGGGATCATAAAAAAAACTTATTTTGTTACATTGAAATAAATATTTTATTTTATCACAGAGATTTTCATATGTAATTGATTCAAACATATGTTTAAATGAAAAATTTACTATACATAAAGCCAAAGTCAATAGATATAATGCTTTGGTCAGAGCCATAAATTCTTAAAGTGTTACACAAATATTATAAGTTTAATAATATACCTAAACATTAAGGCCAGGGACACACCGGTGACTTTTATCACAGAAACAGTATTGTTATTGTTTCAAAATCCATTGCAGTATATGAGGGGTGCGTGACATTAGGGTGACTTTTTACGGATTTTGAAACAATGACAAAACTGTTGACATGACAAATGTCACCCGGCTTGGCCTAAAACTGGAAGAAATATTTAATATAGTTTCAGGCTTGTTGTGCTCTTAATCCACTTTCGTGTGTATTTTGTGATTGTTTTTTAATAAATTATCTGCATTGTATTGAATGATCCACATTTGAATTTTTATTTCGGATCATAGATAGTAAAGATAACCTAAATATATAGCCTACCATTCCCAGTGTCATATTTTATGTATTTATTGCTTGCGGAAAACAGTACATATTGGCTGGATGACATGGCCTAAGCTGCCAGAAACTCCAGGCTTTTTTTCAGAAAAGAATCAATTTCTTTTTTATGTATATCATTGCAAATTCATCATAAAATGCCATTTGACAGAGGCAATAATCCTACATCAGTAGAAATAAATTCAGCAAAAGCCTGCCTGAAATTATTATCAACTATTCAATTGTATTGCGGTAAAGAAAGCAATCACTTCTAGGTAATCACCCCATGTGTTTATTAATAAGCCAGTTAGGTTAACTTAAAAAGCGTTTTTTTTATATAAATTAGAAAAGTAGACAGATATGATCACAAAGATAGTTTTGGAGATACAAGTTTAAAAAAAAATCATTCTGTCAACTAATCAACGCTGGATACAATTAAGTTTAAAATATTATAAAGATGTCAATTGTCATAACAAAGGAGCTACCTAATGCTAGGTTCCCGTCGTATCTATTCTATGGTCTATTTCATAGAACGAAAGTTAAAGTCTATTCAACATTGGGGTTTCTATTTCTATCAGAAATTCTATCGCATAGAAAGTCTGTTTTCACTGATCTTTTTCATGGACTCTATGGAATAGATGAGGTGGGAACCCAGCTTAAGGCCCCTCACAGGTCGGTAAGGAATCTACATAAGATAGTGCAGTAAGATTGTGTGATACTGAGAGCACCTTGTACACGAGTCGGTGTGGCATTGGAGCGGTCTTGCGTACTTCCATTGTTCACATTTTTGCTATGTGCGGGCGATATAATAATAAGATTGATTTCATACTGACCCTTGAGGGAGCGGCCTAAATGGAGTTTTATACTAGGTTTGTGGTGAATGTGTGTTTTATTGCTTCACATTGTGTAATCCAACAACAGACAAATCAATTAAGAGATTCGGATTATCTGCACATTGCGGTAACAAAAAACAATGGCACAAAATAATTACAATATAACGTCAAATATCTGAATCAACAATCAATTGGAAATAAGAAAATAGTGACCAATTGAATGGTCAAATGCTTTAGATACTGAATCTATGACCAAAATACAAATGCCTTACATTGAAACTATTGTTTGTAAACTTACTAATTTAAAAACTATTTTCTTTTATTACAAAATACACATTCTTAATATAGGTATAATATATAAAAATTTCAAAGCTCTTTTTCATCTTCAAAAATACACGGTAAAAGCATATTGAAAGCTTTATCAAAACCAAAAGTTTATCAGTCTTAAATATTTTTGTAATATAATTTTATTGTGATTTATTGATTCAAATAAATTCTCACTTCCATTTTAATCCTATTTTAATTTCAAATATTAGATCCCATATTGGTGGCACATCGTTTAACTTGTTTAATATTGGTTACATTGATCGTGATCTCAGATATTTATTGATATTTTCACAAGAGAAAATATTGAGGTTTATGAAAAAGGGGCAAGTTTTCTTTGCTCAAAGACAATGATTCATAATTTCACAAGGTTTTTTTCATGTGGTTAGTATTACTGGTGGGCGAAGCGGCTCGGTTTAGTGAGCCGGATCACTAAATCAGCTCTTTGTAGTGTACCGGTTCGGTGATCCGGCTCGTTTAAACAACGGTTCGCGTCCCCCGGCACCATGCCCTCTCCCTCGCTCCATTGGCCCTCCTAAATACGTCCTTAAGACGCTCTAACACGATACTTTTTTCGTCCAGTTTACATGTGGATTGTCTTTACAGAGAGCTGATTTAGTGATCCGGCTCACTAAACCGAGCCGCTTCGCCCACCACTAGTTAGTATTAAGCTATGTAAAAATAGAATAATTATTAAAAAACAAGAGTTCATATTTATTATATTGCACTGGTATGAAAGTCACACAATGTTATATACATTATCATTATCAATGTATTTACATAATATAGAAAAGCATTTCCTGACCAATTTTTACTTAAAATAAGCAGTTCAATACTATTGAAAATAATAACAGTTAACACAAGCATTGTGAACAACAAAAACGATTAACACATTTAAGATTGGATAAAAAGAAAATAACACTATTTCATAAAAAAACTTTTATAATAAATAAGACTCCTTGTTCAGTCAGCTAACAACCTACATTTCAGGTAGGTAAGTAAGTACCTGAAATTTTTATATCGCTGGATGCAGCAATGTTCTAATTAAAAACATTCAGTAAAACCTCCATGCCATGGAAACAGTTAATTTGCTACAATTTTTATTTTATTCAATGTTAAAATACATATATATATATACTTGCCCAGTGGCAGCTGATGACTTTTGAGTGAGCTAAAGTGCTAAGAATGAAAAATACGACTTTATTGATGTTGTTTTAGCTGAAAATGATATTTTTTTTTTTTTTTGAAGAATTAATTTTTCGTGTGAAGATTTTTAATTAGGCGGGGCACTGCCCCATCTACCATCTAAATCTTCATACAAAAAATTGAAATTTCGAAAAAAAAAACACTTTCAGCTAAACAACATCACAATAAAGTCGTATTTTTCATTCTTAGCACTTTAGCTCACTCAAAAGCCACGAGCTGCCAGGAGCAGCCTACTAGTTTCATTGACAATCCAAGACCTGTCAGACAACAGAGATGTATTTGCACTGCTAATAATCGCTGGTTTCTCAAGACTTAATCAACAACATAAGCACAAACACGGTTCTGAACCTTTCTCCTTTAATAAAGCAACACAAAATTACTAATTTGTTACTACGTAATAAACTTCAATAGATTTGCTGCTTGCAAAGAGAATCAGATTTTAATAAGTTAGACTTTCCAATGGCAGAAATTTATATAATTAAGTCAGCGAATATGTTAAATAAGAGCAACTCTTTAAATATATATGTAATTCAAATAGGATTTAGATGGCTTAAGAAAATACGAAAATTAATTTTACTTGTGAGATAGATTTCAATGCTAAGGCTTAAGAATTACAAGCATAAGGTAGGAATTTCATTTAAAAATAGGATCTCATAGACCTTAATATGAATATAAAATCAATCATCCTGGATTACTTAAGAGAGTTCGAAGCCAGTGTTGCTGTTGACAGCATAGCGCAACTTATCACGCAGAGTACTTCTCTTCTGGTAGTTGGGAAGCTTCAGGAGATTAAAACAGGTGGAAGAAGTTGGAAGTCGATTCAGCGGATCCTTCTTCCTTATCGTGAAGAAACCTCGGATGACACTTCCTAAAACATAAGTTTGGTTAATAAATGAAAACATGTAACTGAATAACTGATATTCGAAAGACAAGATGATTGATTGTTAACCTATGGTGTCTCCTGTATCCTCATCATCACCGACTTCCACACAGCGTATTGAAAATGGAGGCTCCAGGTGAGCAAATCCAAGCAGAGGAGGTTTGGAGCAAGAAGTCACAAACTGTAAATGAAAATAAGAACCAAATATTTATATGCATAGCAATTATATTGATAATGTTTAGCTAATTTCAAGGGTGCTAGTTTTATGAAATACCTACCACTTCAACTTCAAGGATGCTATCATTTTTTTTTAAATACCTACATAAAAATATAGCAGGTACATAAAAAATATACCTATGTACATACCTTACTCAAACAAGACAAAATATTACAAAACAAATGGAGGATTTTACATATTTTTATAGAATCTGTAAATATGTATCTAAAACATATTTCACCACTATTAAAATATGTAGTTATGATTCGTGGGACAAAATATAAATATGGATAATGGATGGTCTTATACGCGTAGGAACACAATCGCCTTAAAATTAAATTAACGATAACTTTCTTTTTCTTTTTTATGGAAGGATGAGGGGTGGGGGTTTATACCCAAGAAACAAGAAAAAAATAATAGAAACAGAAAAAGAGTAATACGTATGTTAATTTTCAACTCCTTGGCATTCAATTTTTTTTAAATTTCAAAAGTGAAAAAGTAATTGGGGAAATCAACTCCTACCTTGAGGAACATGGACCTCTCCTCCTCGCTGAAGTCCTTGTGCAGCACGTCCCATAGCCAGGCTACCACGCGGTGGGAGTCGTGGAAGCCCCCGTAGTACTGCGTGTTGCGTCGGAGGTCTCGCAAGTCCAGCGGTGCCGTATCACCGCTAATCAGCCTCTGTACCTGTGGAATTAAATTAGTGTAGATTAGTTGTTGACGAAACCAGGGTCTGGAACCAGCTGTTCTATAGTTTCACTGCTTCTTGCTTGAGCTCTGGGTTTTGCTCCATAGCCCTTATTAGAGCAGTTTTAGGGTAGGAATAATTGAATTGTAAAATATCAGAATGATTTCATGAAACTGGTGAGCAAGTGCTGTTATTGTTGTCCGGTCAGTGGATGCGTTGGCATCGCGTCTGGGTTTCACCCAGGCATCGTGAGTTCAATTCCTCAGCTGGTTAAGTCCTCCATCACGACACAAGCAAAATTTTCCACGTACTGTGATGGTGTTAGGAGATTTTCAAATATTGTCAGGTTATTCATAACGCGGGAATGTTTGTCTTTCTTTTAAAAAAAAATTATTACTGTCAGCTCTTTGGAGAATTCATTTAGGGTGCTATTTACAAACCTCAGGTGTTGAAAAGAGAGAGAGCCACTCCGGATTGATGATAGAGCGGAAACCCTTTATAAAGGCCTGAGTCTGCTCCTTGATCTGAGTGTGCATTCGGAAGTGGGCCATCAGATGGATATAATTTATCCTAGAAAGACAAAGTCATTAGAAAATATGTAAAATACTAACTGCTCTGTATTTCAGTACTCATCTGTATGCGATTGTTTCCCAAACATTCAATAATAAAGCATGTAGATGCAAATTGATAGTTGAATTTAAAGGACCTTATCCTTTGGAACACAGAACTTCTGCGGTCTAATATTTCTGTAGTGTGCCGAGGGTAAAATTGTGCACCGGCTTAGTCTATTTTCGTAAGAAATTACTTGTTTTTAGCAAAATGATGTTTTTGTAAATTATACTGTCTTACCAGATAATGTGTTTAAATATTTATAAAAATTGTACATATCTACCATAAGTGCTTTCATCGGAATAGAAACTTATATTTTACATATATACAAAAAGAAAGTAGGTTTTTACGCTGCCCATCGGATATGCTGGCGTTCAACGGATACGAATTTTGCATATCCGATGGGCAGAAAAAAAAATTGCAAGACACTAGTCAGAAGTTCCTATTTTATTGCTCAATGCCTACGGCACATCTTTTTGTCGTTAGTCCCAGCGCGGCCAAGCCGTCAGTTTCAGCAGTCCAGCGAGAATTTCCGAAGTAATCAATCAATAGGTAAGAATCTCGGGGTGCATCAATGTTATACTTGACGATGGTAGGGTGTCAAGTGATTTCTTACTCTATTTTCTGTGGTTGAGCATCACTCACTCATTTTAAGTCGGTTTTTGTTTGACGGGTAATATTGTGTTTAAAAACTAATCTAACATTTACTCCATTGTCGCATATGTATATACATTTTTCGTATTATTTATTATTTATTTGTGGGCAATTGTTATTTTTTTAAATTATCATTTATTAATTTCGAATTAAATTATTTTTAAATTTAAATTATCATATATTTTTTTTTATGAATTAAAGAAATGAATTAAATGAATCAATTTACAAGACATGGGGAATACGACTAAATTGACTCACAACTGCGAATGATTCTGCCCATGTTTACTGCATATGAATAGTGCTGATTATTGGACCAAGACTAATTACAAAATAAAACTTGAATATCTTACTTATTCTCGTTTGTAAGTGGTATAGCTCTTCCTCCGGGGATGAGTTCATGTGTAACAATGTCGCCTAATCGATCTTCGTCTACTGAAAATGTCAGTTCTAATGATGATATTTCGCCCTGAAAACAAAAAAAATTACATAGTATATACATAGCAATAATCACATTGAAGTTTAATATACAAAAACCAGAGTTTCCATAGAGAAAAATCAAACAAGGCATTCACCTGGTGATGCTTGATGTAAGTGAGACTTCTATAGAGCTCCTTGTCAAGGGAGGGGAGTTCATCAATCCAGCTGTACAGGGCTTGCTGGGTCTGCCCCAGAACTTGACTGAGGAAGAACGAAGCGAAAGGCACATCTACTACAATTCCCTGAAAATAAATAATTAAACATGTACTTAAACAAAAAGGACATAAAACAGTAGAGTTCTGGTTTTCAAACAGTTGTGGTGATTTGAGAATACAAACTGTGTGTTTAGTTGCAAACATTAAAGAGCAGGTCAAACCGCAAGGGCAACGTAACAAGACTTAAGACAAACATGCGGACGCAGGTGTATAAATATAGTTTGCCATGTTCACATTCAACAAATTGATATGCTTGGTGTAACCTTAAGTGAACAGCTCAGGTATTTGGCAGTCACCTCTGGTCGGGAGCCCCAAAATATTTGAAAAAAACCCTTGACCCTGTGCAGAAACGGGCGGTCCGTTTGATAAATTCTTAACAAACGGGCTGCTATCTTTGGACCACAGATGTCAGGTGGGAATGCTGTCCTTGTTCTACCGGTATTTGAATGGAAGATTCTCTGAGGAACTAGCATCATTGATCCCTTCGGCATCGGTTCATAGTCGGGAAACACGCCAAACGTGCGTCCAACATTTGTACACGGTTGACATTTGTCAGATGAGAACGGGCCGCTTCTACGACTCTTTTTGTGTTCAACAGCTCGGCTGTGGATGATCTGCCGGACTCTGTGTTTCCTCCATTCTACAACATCGATCTCTTGAATACCCAAGTTCACTCCTTCCTATCCTCTAAAAGACCCTCCACACAGCATCCCCAAAGATGATATAGGCCTTGAGGGAAATTATTTCCCTCGGGGTCTCCTGTGTGGAGTAACTGTAAAAAAAAAATTAATTCATCATGAACTCTATAATTTTATTTAACATGAAGTCATTGAAAGATTCAGTAGATCCCGAAGATTATGAAAGGCTGGCCACATAGAAAAATACCAGATAATGAAAATCACGAGGCACCCACTTGTCCCAGTAGAAGCAACCCCGAGGCAGTTCGAGGAAGAGATAGATGGACTGTGGCGTGGAAGAAGACTGGAGCGAGATGGGAAGGTCTGGGGACTGCAGATAATGGTTAGGAACCAGGGTAGATGGACAACATTTTTAAAGAAGTCCAAATCCAACCCTGAGATGGACATCGTGACGATGATGATTACTAACTGGCGTCGGAATCATAGGCAATATTTCATCTCAATATAAGGATATACACATTATAAGTAATTAGTGTGTCTCACTTCATAAACCGCCTTGCCCAGCATGCGGCCCACGAACTCAAACAGCTGCAGGTGGGAATCGTGCAGGGCGGCCGTGGGCGAGGGGTAGAGGCGGGACTCTGAGGTGGCCCGGAACAGGTCCAGCGTCGGGTCAAACACCAGTTTTATCGTCTCCTCTAAGAATTCTGAAAGTACAGAAAACAGTTAAAAAGTTAAGTAGGCACCAACAATGTAATTTCCCTTAATATAAGTAATAAGATTTGATTGTGTCCAAATGTGCCTCCATCAATTTGGGTATGTAATTGCATACGCCATGGACGATTCTACCGTTCGTAGTAGTAAATCCACATACAAACATATACTGTTATGAAGCTTTTAAACGTCATTCTAACATTTAACCATTGAAGATATTATTGAGGTTATGCTACCACACGATGCGGGATGACGGCTGTTTTTGAATAAGTGTTTAGATAATTTCTAGGTTGTTTATCACAAAATAAAATTCTGTTTCAAACAAACAATATGTTATTCTAAATGCTGTGTTATGAAAATGTGCTGGAATTGCTAGGGTTTTTTTTATAAAAAGTGTTTAAAAAAACATCAGGTTTTTTAAAAATATTTTATTCAAAGTTTATACACTTTTCAACTAAAATATAACGATTTAAGCATATTTAATTTTTTTTAAATGAAGAACAATTCAATTTAGTGTGATAGATTTTACAGCATGGTGTTAAACATAGCTCCACATTACAATCAGGACAATAGTATCGACTTTCCCGATGTATACGTTGTTTTCTAGTCTCGTTTTTTTTTTTTTTTTTCTAAATTCAAATTGATATAATATGATAAATATATATTTTTTTAAAAAAGATGCATTCGTACATACACGAAAATGTGGACACAATATAGTGAAAACGAAATAAGCAGCTCAAAAACACGCCAGATCTAAACTGCAGGCAAATTCAAACTGCGTAAAATACATCGTTAACCTTGACGCGCGTTACTAGCGTTAGCTAAAAATAAAAAGCTGCGAGTCGAAACAGGCGAGCGTCACTCGGGCTAGCAGAAATTGGAATGCATTTAGCGTGCAAGCATGACTCATTCAAAAGCATGAAGCTGTTAAAGTTCGTATATACATCCTTTAATTCTAAATACAGGAGAATTACAAAAATGCTCATAGTTAGAACCAGGGGCTGCTCGTGACTTTAAAGTGTGCTGGAGTGATAATATTGGAAATAAAAAAAAAACCTTATTAATGTTGTTGTAGTCGTAAATGATGTTTTCAATTTTTCAAAATAAAATTTGATCAATAACCTAAAAATCTTCATACAAAAATAAAAAAAATTAAATAATGTAAAATCATTTTCGGCTACAACAACATCAATAATGCAGTTTAAATAAAGTTTTTGATAAAGTTACCCGTGTAATCAAATATCATAGATGTCAAAATGCTGGCAACATGCCACACTACCACCTTTAGCAGCCCGGGCTATAGTCTTCCCGACTGTATTGCTGTTGTATTAAATACATATTTTATATTCTTTGTAAACAATTAGGACAGTGAGCGACTAGCGAGGCTTTAAATGTTAATACAATCCTAACAGCCTCTTTTAAAAAAATATATATGCATGAGGGAAAAAGGAGTAAAATAATATATATGGTCACCCAATATTTATTTTATTAATTTTTTAAGAATATATTTCATAGAAAATCTATTAAAATGTATGAAAAACCCAATTCGTACAACTCGGGCCACTAGAGGGCGCTAGTGTAGCATGTTGCCATCTCAATGTATGGCAAATGTCAAGAGCTGCAGGTATTAGTATATTTCTACGGTATTTGCAATAGCCAGCAGTGTATTTTTGTTGCAAATTTTATTTTACACTTTGAAATAGATATGTAAATACTGAAAAATATATTGTTGTCACAGCAACGTTGTTTTTTTTTTTAAATTTCCGTTTGTATAAAATTTTTTTTGGAAGTGAAGCAGTGAATAAATTTTAAAGTGATATTTGAAAAAACCACAAAAAAAACTGTCATGCCGGATGGATGCAGTCAGAACTAATATTTCAAAACTTCTATAATTGAGTGAGCAATTTCGTTCAAAATTTGTGATTTGTTAGTATTATCTTTAATGATTAAATATACTTTTATGTTAATGTTACAAAAATACCATTCACGAAATAAAAAAAAAAGATTTTGTATAAAGTACATAATATATGTATTGCCTTGTACACCAATATTTAGAAAGGTTCAAAAGTCACAAGTGATAATAAAATAAATCAATACAAACTTTCCCATATAAAATAAACAGAATAAAGAAAAATAATTGAATATTTGACCCACCTTTAAAGACACCATCTTGATCGATACCCGCCTCGTCCAACCCCTGCTCGTTGATGAAGCGCACCCGGATGACCCCCTTCAGTGCATGGGACGGCAGCGCAGCCAGCTGGCGATAGCCGTCCTCCAGCACGCGGCGCCGGTGCACCGTAATGAGCGTGGGGCGCGCACTGGCGCAGGCCTGCTCCGTCAATCCCAAAACAGCCTTCTCGTTGGCCACGCTGCGGCGGAACAATTGCACGCGCTCCGTGTGCGGGATTATGTGCGGCATCTTCATCATTAATAGCTGGAAATTAAAAGATTAGCTAGTAGTTCGGTTCCAGGAAATTTTTTATGGTAAATATACAGTATCAACCATAATAACATGTCCATTTCAAATTGATAAACAAAATTGAACATAAATATAGAAGTTGTCTTTTTTGAATTTTGTTTTTATAATGGCTTCGTTTGAATGTGCACATTTTGAATTCGCAAACGCCGACGCTCTTTTCGTAATAAATAAATGAAAAAATGAGAAATCGACTTGAAAAATATAATTTTAACACATTCGTCGAGAAGGCCTTTTCGATTTTCAGAAAAAAAAATTAATTAATATTTCGTGTCCACGTTTTTTATCCTTGACTGTACTTGAAACGAACTTACTATGGAATATTCTTGAAGGAAACTGATGCAATAGAAAGGCGGGAAAAATCTCTCTAAGACAATGTTTGAATTAGCGTCAATTCGATCAGTTTTTTAAATTTTACCTACTGAATTTACTCTAATTCTTTTTTCCAAAATTGCTGAAAACAAACACAGCAGCGTTATGCATAAGGATCTGGAGGGAAGAGCAGGAGACCGACGGAGTGGAGGCATTTTTTAAAGGCAGTCAGAACTCTCCACCACGGGTTGTAGCACCGATGGTGTATGTACATATGTATCTATTAGTTCAGTTCAAAGGTTTGACCATTCATTATACCTACGCAGTGGCGGTTCGTGGTCTAAATCATTGGGAGTTCATTAAAGCGATTTCAAAAAGAAAAGAAAAAAAAAAGACTTTCTTTGAGCAGATTTTCTTCTTCATCGAATATTATATATTTATGGAGTCACTTCATTTCAAAAGTTTGTGTGGAAAGGTAAGGAAGGGTAAATTAGAAATAAAAATATATAATACTATTTTAAGAAAGTAAAAGCATAAGTTCATATTTGTGACAAGGATTTATTTTGCCACAAAAATAACTAAGGCGGATAACATTTTAAAAAATATATATTTTTCTTATAATGCAAAAACTTTTAAAATTACTTTTTGTAAAACCAAAAATAGTCATTAAAATCGAATCCCTTCAAGAATTAATAACTGTTTCAAAATTATAAATAACAAAAACTTTAAAATACTAAAACAATAACAGCATTCATACAATAAGACAGAGAAAACACAAAAAAAGATTTTATTTTTAAATTTGTTCTATTGCTGCGCACCGAAATAGCAAATTTCTACTTTGACACACGTTCCGGCACCGTTCGTAACCATATTTTTGTTGTATGAAATATCCCATAGGTTTTTTAGCTCCATATGTGTGTTCCGGGATTCAGATCACGCTGTGGGTTGGTGGATTTTTTTACTATGGAGTTGTGGCGCACTGTTCAAACTGTTGTAATATTATAATTCAAGCGAGTCTTGTTCACTGTAGTTTTTGTTTGGGAGTTCACTGCACAATCGCTCGAAAAACGAGATGTTAATAGAAATACTGACTCTAATCGAACAAATATGGTTTCAGTGGAAGTTTATGGAATAGCGTTAATTTTACTAAAAGGATGAATAAAAACCTAATATTGAGCCACAATATAAATCAGTCCCGCTGAAGGAAGAAGAGGAGATATGCTGGCATAGGGCACCCAACAAAACAGCAAGGGTTATGAAAATCAAAATTTAAAAAAAAAATGTGATTACCTGAGGAGCCTTCTTTCCTTTGTCTAGATCAGCAATGAAGGGCCCCACACGTAGGTCCTTTGCCAGCCAGTGGCCCGGGGGAGTGTAGGAGCGCCGACAGTCCCTTCGGTACAGGACTTGCAATAATCCATGTAGGGAGCCAAACAGACCAGAGCAGGTTATTGTTTTCGTTTCTAAAATTACAAACGAATTAACTCATTTTAACATATTACAATACCTTCAGTTAATAACGAATAAAAGTACATATGATATAAATTAAAAAATCCCATATCGTTGGTTAGTAATAAAACGGCCACCTTATGGAAGGGGTAAATTTTCAATCGGGTCGCGACGATCATTGTTTTGATGTAGATTCATAAAAACAATTTGGGAGCCGGGTATGGGTACCGCCGGCTTGGGAACCATTAATTGGATAACCACTGGTTACCCCACGTGGTTCGCTACGTTTGGTGACTTAGCAGAATGGAAGATACCCTCAGTATCGTCCTGGAGAAAGACCACCATTCAGAATCGAAACATTGCTTGAAATGGCTTTAGCCGTGTTTGGTTACTAGATCTCTGAATAGCCAGATTAATACGTCTGTCACTCCTGGACACATTGACCCCCTAGATTCTTACCCACCTTTCATACCCTTCCTAGAACTTCCTCTCCTTCCTTTCCTTAAAAGACCCTTCACACAGCATCCCCGAGAGATGACATAAAAAAAAAAAAATATATATATATATAGTAGGAAGAAGGAAATTAAACACTTCAATAATATGAAATTAGTTCATTTTACCCAATTCACCGAAGAGGTTTGCCAATACACCTTTGTACAGAAAAAGATTGAGGAAGTTGGACATGCAAACAAAGTCGGTCAATTTAAAAGGCGATTGTTGTTCGTACATTTCCATATCATCAAGAATACTGCAACAAAACAAAACATTACAAATTAAATAAACAATAACTTAGCAATAATATAGACTTTAATCAAATATTATTTTAATAATGTACTTACGTGACGTAGTGAGTCATACAGTCCGAAAACAGAATGAGGATTTGGAATTCGGGAGCCGTCGTTTTGGTATTGATAGCTAGTAGGTCCATGAAAGATTTCAGGCCACAGTTGGACCCAAGGGAGCAGATGAACGTCCAGAGGTAATAAAGAATCAGATCTTGGTTGCAGAGACCTAAAAAAAAAATGTTCAGATTAAAAAACAACATAACCGAAAGACTGATATTTATATATGTAATTCTATTTTTGAACACAATGTAACAATTTATATCCACTTGTTTATTTTCGACTAGACGGGTCTCACTCTGCTATGGGTATCTTCAGTTCAACTCAATGCCTCATCTTCAGATAAAAGAAAATGGAAAATATGTGAAAGAACCTCCATCGAAAATAAAAGTATAAAAGAGATATGTGTAGTATTTTAATCAGATATGTAATATATATTTAGATATGATAATTACCAGTAACAATGTCCAGTTTGAGTTGAGACATTGTAGTTAAAGCTGTTTGGTACATGGAACAAATTAGAGCTATATTTGTACATTCCGGACATCCTAGTTTCCTGTAATTCTTTGATGAATTCGCTCTGTAAAAGAACTCAGCGTTAGTAAATGAAAACACCAAACTTCATAGATTCCAAAACGGCACCGAATTTGTACATTTTGATCATCTTGCATAATATTAACACTTCATAAACATTTTTTTAAATAGTAGTATAAAGGATGCCATACACGGTTGGACCAAACTGAACAGACCAATCCGCTTTAGTTTGGTCTGATTGGATGCGTGGACATTTAAATTTTTTTTTTTTATATGAATACCGCACAAGAGTCCCAACTGCTCCCAACCGTCTGGAGCCAGTGAGACTATGGCATTCCCAATTGGGGAATGTTGTGAGGCTGAAGGTATTGGGTAGGGGAAGGGGAAGGGGAAGAGGAAGGTGCGGAAATACCTGGTATTCAGATCTGGTAACCAAACATGGCTAAAAGCCATTTCAAGCAACGTTTGAATTCTGAATGGTGGTTTTTCACCAGGGCGATCCTGAGAGTATCTTCCACTCTGAAACGTGCGCGTATATATTAAATTAATTAAATAAAATTTACTTGCGCACCCGGGATTTGAACCCGCGATCTTCGGATTCATAGTCGAGAGCCTTACCCCTCAACCATGGAGGCCGTCAAGTATACTGTCATACTGTCTCTTTCCTTCAATTTCCCTGTCTTCATCATGACATATCTCTATATGTTAATTTAGTTTATAGGTGTATGTTCCGAAGAAGATTGAGTTCAACCGAAACCGGTCAATAATGCAAGAATATAAATAAAATAAAGTGGCTCAAAGCAAAATTATATTTTTCATTTAAAATATAAATTTTAATAATAATAACTATTATTATTTTATTTTATATGCCATGTTATTTTCTTGATTATATTTATATCAACTCGCAGGCTGCCATGCGCACATATAGAGAATTGAAGTTTCCGAGCCGTCGCTGCCACGCGCAAACATACGTGATTTCAAATTCATCTTACGATATCTCGACATCTCTAAAAAGATCTGACAAATGATTATAATCTGTCAAAGTGAAGACTCCAATATTTCCCCGCTCAGTAGTTTAAAATTCTCGCTCGTGCGCAGATGTGTTAGTGTGTCACGTGGTTTCTTTTTGTATCTAGACGGTTCGCGAGTGTACGGAATCTGCAACGAATTTTTTTACTGGAATAAGATTTTTCTTTCGCCTTTCGAGTGAAAAAATAATAATATACCGCTTTTATTTGAATTGTTTGCCATCAGAAACTTATCAAGTCTGTTCATTTGTTTTCTAGTATTATTTGTTTAACCTTTTATCATGGCTCCACGCAACTTGTGTGAAGAAGAAATAAGAGAATATTTTCTCGATACTGACTCTGACTGTGAATTTAGTGATAGTGAGAGTGATTCCGCCAGTGAAGTAGGCAGTAGAAATGTAGAAGAACACGTTGAAAGTAACATTGTGGAATCGAATGATCAACTCTTGGACGAATCCAGCATGTCAAATCAAACTGATTTTGACAGAAATACATGGAAATAAGATCATTTTGTTCCAATTATTCATGATTTCGATGATTTCCCCTCTGGCGTAAACTCTTCTCCCCTTTTAACGGAAAATTCCGAAGAAGTTAAGTTTTTGAACATTTTTTAAATATATATGTTATGTCTGATATTGTATCACAAACCAACAAATATTATTCAGCGACAATGCAGAAAAAAGTTGTATCTGAACAATCAAGACTTCGTAAATGGGTGGACACTACGATTAGTGAAATCTATGTGTTTTTTGCCATAGCAATGCTGATGACAGAAATAAACATCACTCATAGATCCCCTTTTTACGAGTGCCATTTTTGGTAAAATGATGCCTAGAAATATGTATCAAATATTATTGAGCATGTTACATATTTCTGATCCCGACACGCAAATTCCTGGCAACAAATTGCATACAATAAAATTACTTATTAATCCGACTCGAAAGATATTTAAAGAAACTTTTACTCCCTTCGAAAATCTTTGCATGGACGAGATCATGGTTGTTTTCAACGTTTAAAATTCAAACAATTTATTCCTTCCAAACGACACCGATTTTTGTGCTTTGTGCTCGCGGGTTATGTTTTAGATTTTATTGTTTATTGTGGTGATGGAACAGACGTTACTGACGATCAGTGTATAGGGCCGTCGGGAGCTGTTGTGACAACTCTCCACGAAGATTACCTGGATAAGGGTCATAAACTTTATGTGGATAACTGCTATACCAGTCCAATACTATTCAAATACCTGCACGAAAAAAAAAAACTAATGCTTGTGGAAGGGGTGAGAAAAAATAGGAAATATATGCCGATATTTAAGAAACTGAAGAAGGGGTAAATGGATTCACAGAACTGCGGTCCATTGATGGTTCTAAAATGACTTGATAAGAGGGAAATACACATGCTCAGTTCTTTACACGATGACGCAATTTCCCCGACGGGTAAAACAAATTTAAGAACTGGGCAAGCAATATGCAAACCCGATTGCATTCTGGACTACAATAAATATATGGGATTAGTAGATAAGGCAGACATGATGCTAACCAGAGTAAGTTGCTTGCAAAAATCCATTAAACAGAACAAAAAACTTTTTTTTCACATTATTGATTTATATTTATTAAATTAATTTATAATATACAACAGAATTAAAAAATCGGGTAAGAGCTTCCCGGATTATCAGGTATCTGTGAGCCGTTGCAGAGTTCCGACATCCGAGATGTAAGTGGTTATTTTATTATAGTTTGTATGTATGTATTAGTGAGACCACTGTTATCGTGATGGCAACGAGAATGTTTACTTTTGGAAGATAATTTAAGTTCTTCAAATAATGCGTCACTTCATAAATTCAATTGTGTGACATAAACATGTTTCATTGTTTTGGTATTAAATTATAATCTTTAAGTGCTAAGAATAACAAATAATGAAGCAATATAAATAATGCTAAAATCGCTTGGCACGGGACAGTCTAACCTGTGTTTACATTCGGGCAGCAAAAAGGTTAATCATAAAAATAATTGGAGTGTAAGGAGAATATATGATGCGAATGTGAATGGAAGAAGAAGCCGGGGACGTCCGAGGAAGACATGGCACGATCAAGTGAATCAAATACTTGAGTCGGTCCATGTCAGAAGTCGGAATGATAGAAGAGAGTATATGAGATGTTGTATGAATGTGAATGAAGCAAGAAGTGTATGCCAAGATCGAGTTGTTTAGCGAGCCGACCTCTCTGCCTACCCCTGCGGAGAAACGGCGTGATTGTTACTTAGTTAGTTATAATTTCTTTTTTAAATTTTTAATATAAATATATCAAAATTATTTTTATTTTTTCAATAATTTTTCACTATTTTAATTAATTACTTACCTACTTTCATCACTTATTATTAATTTTTATTTATATTTGTAATTTGTCTATTCTTAAATTATTATTTTCTATTTTATCATTTGTCCATACTTGTCATTATTAATTTTGAGTATACTGTGTATCCTGATGAGGAAAGCTTTGCATTCGAAACATGTTGATATTTATATATCAAAAATAGTGGTATAAACAAAGTAATTCTTATTAATGTATTAATAATGACACCACAAAATAACTATAAATCTATTGAAGAAAAAATATTAAATTTCAAATGGATGTCCTTTCCCTTGGAATGTCTTCTCGCAACTGATTTGTTCTGGTGAAATTCATTGTTTTACAAAACATCGCGCTGCGTCCGATATTATCATACAATATCTGTATAATAGAAAAGAATTTTAAAAATTTCGATACTTTGAGTGAATTACAGTAAAAATCTAGGTACACTGATGTATTTTTAATAAACGCATTCGGTTCATAACCTATTTACTGAGATAATGGAAGGATTTTCATTTAAAATGTTTGTAATGGGTGCAGTTACCAAACCGGCGAATGCATTGTCGAGCGTTTTACTTAAAATTGCAATAGGTATTTCATATAGAACGTAAAAGATTATAGTTTAAGAATTTATGTCATTGGAAACCTTTAACATTTTTTTAACTTTCCGTTTAGAATTTGCAGATAAATTCTTTGTTATATTGCTTACATTAGCAGAATGGAAAGTGACGTTTAGAGCCTTATTTGAGTCTTGCTGCTTAAAGGTGGGCTTATTGCCAGGTGACAATTTTTTCAGATCAATCCAGATTCTTATGAAGATAAAAAAATTAATGTTGCTTGTAAACTGAACTTACCTATTTGTCCTGGCTTCAATAGCCCTCCTTACAAAGTTAACCGCCGCATTCGTCGAAGTCGTGGCGGTCTGCTGCTGCACAGGCGGCTGCGGCAGCGTCTCCATGCAGTGCTGCAGGGGCTCCGCCAGCAGCCGCTTGAGTAGCGCCGCGCCCCACAGTCGGCCCAGTTGTCCCCGGGCTTTGGCGGCACCCCCGTGGCCCGAGCCCCCAGGCCCTCCCGCGCCCCCCACCACCCAGCCCAGCACCGGGTGCCAGCTGCTGAGCTGGGACTGCTTACCCACTACAAGCTGCTGGCACCATTCGAGAAAACGGGTCACTACAACCTGAGGATTAAAAATAATTAGCTAACATATTACTCAATCATTGCAAGATTTTGTTGCAAAGATTGCAATGAACTGGCCATGTGGAAGGAACACCATTTGACAAGACCCGGTGTGCCCCAGTGGAAGCGGTCTAAAGGCAAATTGAGGAAGAGTGGACTGACCACATGGTAGAAGATTGGAGCAGGATGGGAAGTCTGAGGAATGCCAGATGACAAGATACTGGAAATCATGAGCATGATGTGCCCCAGTGGAACCTGTCTAGAGGCAAACTGAGGAAGAGTGGACTCAGTGGACTGATCACATGGTAGATGATTGAGGCAGGGTGGGAAAGTCTGAGGAATGGAGAAACATAACTAGGAAGGAGAGCAAATTGCACCTTAGGATGCAACAGCACGCTTTTTAATATATATGTTGAAATTGAAATAAAATAAAAGCTCACCACAAATGAGGGGAAATATATGTCAGCAGACGTTCTCTCATCCATACTAGCGAGGTGCACAATGTTAGCCAGGAGACACAGGGCCAGGTTTCCTTCCAGTGTGTTGAAAACTATGCGCAGATTCTGGTCAGTGCTCAGAAACTCTACACTCTTGTCCAGCATTGCATGGGACTTGTAAGCTGCCAGGCACTGTCAAAATAACAAAAAAAGGCCAATTTATGAATTATAGCAGAAAAGCTGTCAAGAAAACCTCTCCAAAGAGAGCAAAGACTAGACATTGTTTTACACACGTTTGAAACACTTTCAAGGTAAAAATGCTGCAATATTGGCGAATTTTAAAGACAAAAACTATTTATCGTGATTGATTTTTTGGGTATTATGTCGTGTTGCGCTTCTTCCTCCTTTAGCCAAAGTTCAAGACTGTCCGAAACGTGAAAATCTCAAATCAAATCTGACAAACTATTGAACATGGGTACTTATTATGTAAGATGTAGGATATAAGAGAATAAATTAAATAAAACAGTTACCTCTGGTGCTATCAGCTCCATGTGGTGGACAAGGCCAGGAACGGAGAGTATTTGGATGATGTACATTGTGAAAAGCTTCTCTGAGAACTGGGATGAAATCAACGGTCTCATGGATAAGGTTATGATGGCTGTCAGAGACACGCTTTTTAAAGCAACCCTTTCTCGACACAACCCACGTACTAGCAGAGACTGTCAAAATAAGAACACAAATTTATAAAAACTTTTCACATTTAATATTAATATTATGTATAAATATGCATGTTTATTAATATATAAAAAGGGTGTCTGCTTTTTGTTTTTTATACAAATCTACTGTTTTTTGTCGAGCTTAGTGAAACCATCCCCATCCCCCTTTCAGCAGAAATTTAATGTTTTTTATGAAATTTTGCAAAATTGAGGAAAATTACTCGGTAGGGGTAACATATCACAACCTCAAAACTTTGCTTCAAACCATTTATATCATTGGTAACACCGGGTACTTTAGCTAGTATGGAAAATAAATAGTTCATGCAAGAAACGGGGCTCTCTTTTACAGGCAGATGAGCTAGTCACGGATATCATTCGATGTGAAATTAATGAGTGAACATAACGAAACAATTTTAAGACAGTGGTGTACTTATAGCAAGTCACATGCAACTCAGCCACTCATGGGCAATGGTGCTGATCAATCAGACTGATTCTGCAGCTGGGAAAAGGTTCAAAAGTCTATCCTCTTCCAAGAGCTCTGAACTATTGTACTCCATGCAATTGGTCATTAACCTGCTGCTAACCTTTAAAACCAGGTAATACCCTCTGTGGAATAAAGCTCCCATGATGTTGGCACACAACTGCGTCATCCCAGTTCTTAGTTTTTCTAGATGTTTTAATTTAGTGATGGCCCAAGTGCTGGTAGCGGTGAACGCCACCAACGTATGTAGATGCAATAGGATTATTTGCATATCCGTGGGGGATTCTGGCCTCAATATGTCCAAGTACTGGCAACATTTGTATAAAAGCTCCTTTATGTGAGTTATCCAAGCAATACTGAAAATAAATAGAAGAAAATTCATGTACATAATTACATTCAGAATAATTTGCAGTAACCAGTAGACATGGGCGAAAGTGAAAGAATGAATTAAATTAATAAATTCAATCTTGTGACACTACGATCTGGGGGCCAAGTCTGTATTTTTTTGCGTCAGGTAATGCAAGTTAAATCGGCCATAAACAACACATTTTGACAGTTCGATAGTCCATATCACGCTAATAAGTTAAGTTCGCGTTTACGTTAAGAGACAAATTCTTAACACAAACGCAAGAAACGACGGTGCGTTTATAAAAACTGTCAAAACGTGTTGTTTATGGCCAATTTAAGTTACGTTAACTAACGCAAAAAGTACAGACTTAGCCCCCTGATTCTCAATTTGACAAGGAATTAATGCTTTATTCTTTAGCTTAGGCCTTGCAACCTTACGATTTTTTAACAAACGGCACCATAATCGTCTGACCGTCCCATTGTATGTTTTAAAAAAAAAAACAGTGTTTTTTTTTTTTGTAATGCGGATTACAAATCTTTGGTTACGTTTATTTACAAAAACGCAACGATAAATGATTAAACATACTTTTCTCCACTATAAAAAATCATATTTTTATTTTAAATCTTTTGTAAAACATACAATGGGACGGTCAGAAAAAAGTAATATTTCTGGTTATATTTTGATAAAAGCTAAGCCTATGTAAATTTATAAAATATTTTTCTATTTAAAAACATTATGTTTATCGTATTGCGTAATAATACTATCATTATTTTGAATTAATAAATAATAACTCTCCAACTTCCCTCTCCCCGTTAAGGCTAAAAGAAACGTAATATGTATTTAAAAAAAAATCGATTTAAAATTTCAAAATTATTTGGATTTGGTAAAAGGATTTGAGACTTGATTGAAATTCAATTCTATACATTAATCATACATTTGGTTTTGTCTTTCATCAAACTGTATAATTCATATTGCTGCACACATTTATAATGAGTCACATACTTCAACTTGCATATTTTCACAACATAAATAATATGCGTTAAACATAATTGTTTAGCATAAATATGACAAATGAACCATAAACTGTATAAAATGATGTCATACAAAATAAATAAACATATATATAGGTACTTTCCTGTTATCTGAAGCCATTCGAAAAATAGTTGGGTTAGGTTTGATTAAGTAAGGTTAAGTTCATTAATGGTTCCAGATAATGAAATACCTGTGTTCTTTCACTAAGAAAACCCCCACATAGGACAGTTTCACAGACTCGGACTGTAGACTGGCCAGGATGTACCGACAGAGGCGCTCAATCCGCTGTTTGTCCCGCTCAAACTTGTAGATCAAGAATAGTCTCCGAGCCGTTCGGTACACCTCGACGGCCGGGATCAGGTCGCTGGAGAGGACGGCACACTCTTCTTCATCATTCGGGCTGGGTGGGAACGTCTTGTCAAACTCCTCGCTAAATTAATTAAAATAATCAATTATTGACATTAGCGTGCGCACAGAAATAGCTTTGGATCAACGCTTCTGATGTGCAGGGAAGAAAAAAGCCTTATGAAATATCTTTTATTAGAAGTTTTTTTTAAATATTTATGTAAATAATTATTGCTTTTTTTTTCAATGTTTCTGGCTTTTACCGTTCAAGGCTGTTCTAGGCTATCATTTCAAATTATGGTTTTTTTTAAATATTTATTTAAATAATTATTGCTTTTTTTTCAATGTTTCTGGCTTTTACCGTTCAAGGCTGTTCTAGGCCATCATTTCAAATTATGGTTTTTTTTAAATATTTATTTAAATAATTATTGCTTTTTTTTTTTCAATGTTTCTGGCTTTCACCGTTCAAGGCTGTTCTAGGCCATCATTTCAAATTATGGAGAAAGGGAAGGCGAATTTAAATATATTTTTTTATTTAAATGGGGAAATTTCATAATTATATGGAAGATTAGAGTGGAGTTTAGAGTTGGAAGAGATGAGATGTTGAACGGAGGGGAGGCAATTTTAGATAACGCTTGATAGAAGAGAGAATATTTGTTTAAAGAGGAACAAGCAAAAAATATGTGATTTAAAGTTCCCACTGCTAGACTACAAAAAGTATAATCTGGGGAATCAAGCAAGTGAATTTTAAAAAGGTGAGAGGAAACGGGACAATTTCCAATTCTCATTCGAATAAGTGAGGAAATTAATTTTTTGGAAAAATGGGGATTAATTTTTTGGAAAAATATTGAAACCAAGCTTTTGATGGGATAGCTCTTTTAATTGAAGCATAGTAGACTCCTTTGAATCGACTAGCTATTTGCCAATTCTCTCCCCAAACATTGAGGGATCTATCTTTGAGAATGGAAAAAAATGTCAGATAAGGGGATGTGGTTTATGAGGGTCATGATAGGGTTGGGCGCTCTTTGTTTTACCAAGGAATCCGCAATATTGTTACCCATGATGCCAACATGTCCAGGAATTGCTTGTAGTGTAAATAGACAAAAGTTATGACAGAATATGAATCACAAAATCACCTAATGAATCTCTTAAAATTGCATTGCAAAATAAAACATTACTACGCACATGTAAACAATGGATAGGGTCAATTTGTGAAAATTTAAAATAAATATATTGACATGCCTTATGGTATTCATTAAATTCTTCAGATAACTTCATAGTAACCCTTTAGGTGCCACATGTAGTTTTTAAAAATGCTGGAGAAGTGTCGATAATCCATGAATATATATTTTTATTATTTTGATTTTTTCAATAATGTGATGTAATTTTAGAACCGAGGGTAACGCGTGATGAATTTTATGGCTCGAGCTATATATCGTTCTGTGGCACTCAAGTACAATAATGTATCGGAACGATATATCGTTCGGTGGCTTCTAAAGGGTTAAAATAATGAAAAAAAAAACTACTTTATATTTAATCGGTTAAAGATTTACCTACAGAGTACTTTATATAAGGCATGTAGAAATTACGAATAAGATAGAAACAAAATACGTAAATATGTAAGGGGAATCGACGCCATCTTTAATGTTGTTAGTGTGATATGACATTTGTCGGAAGCGCCAACTGTAAAATCATCTTATTACTTAACCCAACCTAATACCCTTAGTTGAACCCGAGAACCTCCAGTTCTCAGGTTCACCTAAGAACCTATAGGCCACTTGTAGATTTGTGGTTTGGGTTTTTATTCCTGCCGTCGTCTTCGACGATGGCCGGGGCGAATCTAACAATTTTACAAGAACTAAAAAATTAAAAATTAAGTGCATTTTTTTGGACCTCCGCATGTGCAATGATTTTTTATTTATTTTTATGAACCTAACAGTATATTTCTTTCTTTTAAATTATGTGTTTTTCTACTGAGTCTGAGTATCGAAGAAATATCTAATCTTCTGCCAGATTAAAAAAAAACTGTGAACCAGAAATGGAAAAAAACATTAGGACAAAGAAAAAAACACATACTGAATAGTTCTTGTGAATTTTATCCTGCAAATCCAACCTCTGACCACTGCTTGCAATTTTGTTGCGCATATTTCTTTCTTCTTTTCCATTTCTCGTTCCTCCCGGGCGGCTTTGGTGCGCTCGAGGAACGTATCCTTCTCGGTCATGTTGAGTTTTCCAAACATCTTCGGTTGGGTGTATCTTCCTTTTGTAATGTCAACAAAACGAAATCTCTGTTGTGACTATTGACACACGTCAAACATCCCGATTAGCACAATTCTGTGAGGTAGAAATCGTAGAAGTGTTTTTATTATTAGGATTTTTGATTGGTTATATAATTTTTTTAGCAAAATCTAATAATTAATTAGGTATACACAATTAGATTTTTATGAACTTTTGCAACCAAATACATCTTAATTTTCGTTTGACAGCTGTCTAAAAACCATAGATAAAATCATTGTCTAAAAACATTATTAATTCTAGCAGCTGGATGTGGGGTGTTACTGAAAATCGTTTTTTTAATTCTTCTGGCTTTCACCCGTCAAAGGTGTTCTTGGCCATTGTATAAAATTGTGGAGAGATGGAAGGTGAATGTATGTAATGTTGTTTAAATGGGCAAATTTCAAAATTTTATGAAATATTTGAGTCGAGTTTAGACTTGATAGATAAGAGATGAAATAATTTTTTTTGGAAAAATGGGGGAATTGTTGAAACCACGGTTTTGATGGGATAGCCCTCGGAATTGAGGCATAGTAGGCTCCCTTGTATTGACTAGCAAAGTGCCAATACCTTTCTTTAAGGCGATGCAATAATTGAAAAATTGATGTCCTAGAAATATCATAGAAGATTTAATTAAAAACTGTAATTAGAAAATTAAAACACTGGCCTTTCGTTTAACCGGACAATTTTTTGGTGAGTCTTTAAGCTTAGAAAAAATAAAGTAAAAAGAAAAATGTTTAAATTGTTCTAAGCTGTATATAGTTGGGATAGGCAGCCGTGGCAACTTCTCTTGAATATATATACCGGTGTATAAAAAATACGCTAGGCCCCCAACGGATAATGATTTCTCCATAGATTTATTTGCTTTTCACGTCCTCATTGCACTCATATTGATGCATAGATCCATCAACATGTAATAATTTAATATTTTCGCCCTATATAGTAATACATTATAGGCCTTCCACACGACTGATTTGCTCGATACTAAAAAAGCCATGGCTTCGAAAGGTTCGACCATCCGGTCGTCATTTTCTAAATTTGGTAGGCATGACTTAAGGAGAGGTTGTCAGAGTAGAAAAAATAAGGCTCTTGAAAAATAATAATAATTTTCGGGTAGGTACCTTAGAGTACCCTATTTAACGTAAATACCTGCCTATAATTGCAAATAATTGGTGATCGATATACCAGGAGTATAGAAGGTATCGTAGGAAAAATAATTCTATTTATTTATTTTTCTTTTCCAATAATTCTGATATGGGTACCAACATATGCGTATCGATGTACACATTTTGAACGACTGAGTAAAAATTTGAGCAGTAAACTCCTTGGTCCCCTTTTGCCAGATAAGGCTCATATTTTTAAGGAAAAATATTATGAAAAATACTACCATTGGAATAAAATTACCAGGGGACGGGGTAGGGGTAGGGTAGTGGTTGTGATATGGGTAGTCGATATGGGTATCAAACTACGCGTCTCGACCTATACAACAGGAATTACTCTGTGAAAAATTATTAATTATTATAAAAAAATATTTGTGAGGAATAAACTCCTGGGCCTCTTTTTGAGAGAAAAGACTCACACTGAACTAAATAGGGGTAGTAGTAGGGTAGGGGTAGGAATAGGAGTAGGGGTAGGGGTAGGAATTGGGGTAGGAGTAGGAGTAGGGGTAGAAGAAGGAGCAGGAGTAGAGTAGGGGTAGGGGCAAGGGTTTTTTTTTCTAAATTTAATTTCTAAATAAATTCAAAAACTAATTTATTCTTAAAAATGTACACACCCTACTTTCCCTTAAATCACAAACCAATTGCCAGCACGCAAAAGTTAAAAGCTGTGTTATAATAAGATGCAAAATTTCATACTATTTTTCAACAGGTAATTTAAAAGTATTAGAACGGAAAGGTATTTTTTGTTCAAATAATTGTGTCTGTCAAGGGTTTCTCCTCAATATTAGGTTGGCAGACGGATGTATTCGTAAACAGGGAACCCTTGCCTACATTCCGGCATTTGTTTCATTTAGGTTGTTTCGTCATCTCTGGATGTGAAAGTTGTACCTTGAAACCTATGCAAAAGTTGACAGACGGCATTTTTTTATCATAACTAATTAGTCGTTGCCGTTAATTTTGGTTGGGTGACACTTTGGTCATTATCTTCCCAAAAATGACAACGGAAGTGGTCCATTTCCAGGACTCCTCCTGAATAGAATTGACACGACGTTTTTTTTTTTACAAATCTTATTTGGCGTTAACGCCCAGTACTTAATTTAGTGGAGGTGACGTATTGGTTAGGTTATTTGATGGTCATCGCTTGGACTATATGGGCCGGGAGACTCCAATGGCTTTTAAGAATGCCGATCGCTTCTAAAATTGTTGGGGATAAGGTGACATCACTATATTTTAATTTGAATAATGAAAGATAACTTTGGATGATTTAAAGATCTGAGAGAAAATTAATTTTTTTATAGATGACAGGAAAAGATTTAGAATTGAGTCGTAGAGCAAAGAGTCTCTGGGGATAACCTAGCGACATTTAGAATTCAAACATTTAAGAATAAATTTGTCAGAAAATAGTTGACGCCTTAAATACAGAGGGGGATCAGAACATTCTACTTGAAGAGATTTGATGGGTGACGATTGTATTGCTCCAGTTAGTTTCGAGAAATCACTCAACCTAAGGAAGGCAAAAATAATGTTTTATTCCCATCGACCTAACTATTTATTCCAGATGGTTTGCAATGCAATACAGTTCATAAATTACGAAGAATAAAAAATAAATAAAAATTCTCCAATAACGCAAATTTACTTTGTGGCACAATATATAAAATAACGGTTATTAAATACTAAAAAAAAATTGTAACCTTTAAATACATGTCTACATGTATCAAAACCAATGGTTCCGTAGTCAGGATACAATGTATATTAATATTTATTTAAATGGTGGTTTATACAAAATAATTTTGAATATTTAATATTTGGAACTTCGAGCTCCTGCGATCTAATTTCGTAGTGCGCCGAGATAAATGCATTTGCACGCGGCCCGCCGGGCACCGGCTGAGTCTATTTTCGTAATAACTTAATTAATTGCTTTTTGCAAAATTATGTTTTCTAAAAATTGTACTACCTTAACTGATAAAGTTTTTATATTATTATAAAAATTGTATGCATATATCTATTATAAGTAGTTTCCTTAGAATAGCTACTTATATTCTACATGTGTACGAAAAGAAAGAATGTTTTTATGTTGCCGATCGGATATGCCAGCGTTTAACGGATAAAAATTTTGGTATCCGATGGGCATCTCGGTGCACTAGAATCTAACAAAAAAATAAATAATAAAAAATTGACATATTGTTACTTAAGTACAAAAAAAATACAAATAAATAATTTTAAATGTTGTTTATAACGGATATTATTTAATGGTCTCCAGAGGACTGTCGAGGGTCTCCATCCAGACAGCCATGGCATTAATAATTGTATTCTTGGTATGGCCTAGTCTGCACCATAAGCTTCTAATAAATATTTGAAGAGGATGGTGCATGGTCTCTCTGCCATCTTGGTCCGCATGTGCTGCTTATTATGCCATGACAAATTGCCCTGATGTGTAATGACACCACATGACTTGATATGACATGATGTGAAACCATATCACAATATGACCACCCTGCCTAACCCCATGCAACCCGATGTCCAGGAAAGTGTCATCATGCCTGCCTAGTGGGAAAACTCTCCATGTCGCCCTTAATTATAAACCAGGATGTATGCTTAGTTCTTCTCATCTGTATCGCTTAAAAATAATCATCGTTTTGTAAATAAATAAAAAAGGTGATCTAAATAAAACACAAAAATTTATTGAATAGGTAGGTACATATATTATAATGTCGCTGTATAAAAAGGTACTTAGATGTAGGTATTCAAGAACTATAACATGTATTTGAGTGTAACAATATTAATTGAAAGGCAGTATTAAAGGAACTATAATATTTTTATTAACTAAGTTATATTTATGTATGTATTTGCTGTTTCAAAGACACGTTTCGGTGCATTATAAAAATGTATTAATATTTTTAAATTAGGTAAGTACATAATATATCATAAACAATAATAACATTACATTAAAATATACAGAAAACATCAGAATAAGGAACTCCAGTCCATTTTTTAAACCAATTTTAGAAGTACTTTTATATATTTTTTAAAGTTCATTTTCATTAAATTAAAGTTTTAATTTTTTAACGTCAACTAAAACGCATGAAACCTATGGTTTGTTTGATGTGACGTCACTGGGCTGTCGAATTTGCCATTAGATTCACTATGGATTTACTATAGGGTAGTTGTGTGAACAGTGAATAGGGTGTACACAGTGAATCAGTGGGGTTACCAAGAAATGGGGTAATGTGATGTTGTTGTCCTTTTCACACAATGAAGTCGTTGTGGCGCGTTTTGTCATACTTCAGTCCTTCTGTGGCAGTAGTAAGCGTTGACGTGTTGGAGTTGGATTTTGTGTTTCGTGGGTAAATAAATAATTTAGAGGTAAATATATATATTTTTTTTTTTTGAGTATCTCTTACAAAGTATCACTCATTTCTATTTCGATTAGTTTTAACTCATCGTCATTTTAAAGAAACTATCACAATTCAGAGAGCAGTTTTCTTTGACAATTGGTTTTTTAAAATAATATTGTGGTGAAGTGGCTCACACACATTAAGTGCACAGTGAATCGCGATCCACTAAGTTGTGAAGGTTCTGCCGAGGTTTCTCTAACAGTTCATTCATTCCACAGCAAATTGCTGCAAAGCAAAGAAAAGAATCAATGGGTCACAAAGTTGTTTGTCAAATATTGGAAAGTGAGTCTGATGATAATGATATTGAAGTAATTTTGCAAGATAGCGTTGATTTGTGATTTTTCTTTAAAAAAAAAATGGATTTCTTTTTCTTTAATTACCTGGTCATGATTCACTGTTCCAGAAGGTGATTCACTATATACAGAGATATGATTCACTGTACACACCCCTTGGTATACAGTGAATCACTTACCAATTTAAAAAAAAATTGTAAATACTCATTTATGTTTAATCTAAAAAAAAGTAAAAAAGAAATAGTCAAGCATCCCTTGTACCAAGTTTCAACTTTTTAACTAGTCTATGTGCTGAGATAGAGCATCTAGAAAAAAAAGTGATCCACTGTTCCCACACTTTTTTTCTTCACTGCTGTAATTGAAGGACACATTGTAAAATGTCAGTATCTCGTCACTATTGTTTTTGCAGTTTACCGAAGTGTAAAAATGAAACCTGGCCGCAGTCTCATTAATTTTTTTACTCTTTTTAATATCCCGAATCTTATTTTCAAGGTTATGTTTACCATACATAATTATATATTATATTCATAGTAAACCATAACTAAACACAAGAAATAAAATTATGTACCCGTTTAGAAACTCAAAGAACAAAAATAATATTTATAATTCATAAATGGTTGGTTGTAGATTTGGCTATGAATATATGATATTTACGTAATCAATAATAGTTTTTTACATTGAGCAACAATTATAGAGTGTGAAGTCACCTAAATTAAGTCAAAATTTCATCTAAACTAAAAAAAATACACAAAAATACATTTAAAATCACAAAACAAAATCATCAAATAAAAATTTCCAAATAAATCCAAAACCAGAATACGCCCTGACGAGATCCGTGATGTCAGATGTGAAGAATGCAATGGTACCAAAAGAACGGGGTGTTTTGATGAGATGATTTTTTAATCACTTTTAAATAACGATTTATAAATTCTATGTACAATTATAATTATGTATATATAATAAAACTTGTATACTCTGAATAGGCGTTTGCTGATCTATATAAATATATTTTTTAGAGCCATAATATTTTTCACTGGGGATCTTTATTGAATGCTGCAATAAATTGGCAAACATTGATAAAAATGTTGTACATTATTAAGATTCGATAAATGTAATGCGATTCCTGTTAATTTATTATCATCGACATAAAAACATAAATTAAGAAAGATTGTCATACTTGTAATACTTTTTAGACAATAAATTATAAGAAAATTATCATCATGGAATTAAAATTGAATATTTTGTTAAAATAATGTCTTAAAATTATTTGAGTTTCAGTACATCATAAAGTAACAATTCAAATAAAAAAATGCACTACACAATAAAATATATACTTACCAAAAGGCCCGATGATTAATGAATAATACTTTTACAAAAGCTAACAAGAACAAATTTAATTACAATAAAACAGATTCATCATTGTACCTTTTCCTTACGAATATGTATTGAAATTGGGCGGTTTGAACGCATCTTTCTTAAAAGCAGTTTCAATTTTTCAGTAAATTTTTTCTGCGCGCCATTTTCTTCTCGATCTACTCTTATCGTGATCTTCTTCCTTAATTATTTGTCTGCATATGTACTTCTTCTTTTGCATTTAGAATTAATATAGTTAGAAAGAGGAACATGGCAGTTCGCATTGTAGATATCACATTGAAGGAAAAACATAAATGAATTCTTATAAAGTTTAAGTAGTAGGCAATATTTTGTGATGATTAATTTTCCTTAACCTAAATATTTTTCAGAATTTATATTGTCATTTTAATCTTATATAATAATAATATGGTGCTTATTTGATAGTAAATTTGGTAAATTTTGAAATTTCATCCAACAATTTCACGTGTAGTATAAAAATACAAAAGTAAGGCAGTTACAAAGAATGCTGTATTATTCTAATAAAGGAAGACTAGTGTGTTACAATTCCTTGAGCAAACATCTGTGATACTTCCGTAGGTGTTCTTCCAAAGGTTTCAGGCAGCTTCATCCTGAAAAAAGAAAATATTGCTTTAACATAACGATTTTCTTAAATGATCCGAATCGAGATGAGCTGATAAATTCTCGAGAAGGGCATATATCTGTCGTGGAGTTGCAAAACTCCATCTGGAAATCTTTGGTGACTTTGAGACAGTCACGAAAAACTGTTTGGAACAGCTTGAACTTAAAAAGAATAAACATTTTATGCTAAATATGTAAATAATTACACATTTTTTAATGATATGTATTTAGCGGAAAAATTACATTCATTGAGGTCCAAACAGTTTTTTGTGACTCTCGAAATCAGCAAAAAATTTCAGAGCGGGTTTTGCAACTCTACGACTCATATATCAAGTAGGACGTTTAACTTACCAAAGGAAATGTATGAAGGTGCAAGAAGTCATTGTAAGGTCGATTGTAGGTGAAAAAGATATAAACTAGCGGTGGGCTAAGCGGCTCGGTTTAGTGAGCCGGATCACTAAATGAGCTCTCTGTAAAGACAATCCACATGAAAACTGGATGAAAAAAGTATCATGTAAGAGCGTCTTAAGGACGTCATTAGGAGGGCCACGGGAGCGAGGGAGAGGGCATGGTGCGGGGAGACGCGAACCGTCGTTCAATCGAGCTGGATCAGCGAACCTGTAGTAAGTGATCCGGATCAGTGATCCGGATCATCGAGCCGCTTCGCCCACCACTAATATAAACAGGCACTATAAAGTGGTACAAACCTCATGAACATATAAAGGGCTGCTGTGGATACGGCAAAAATTATGAAAGAATATGCTCCAATCCAGAACTGCAGTGTAGGAAATAGCATCCCCACTATAAAGTTCCCACCCCAGTTACATAAAGATCCTAACGCCATGGCAGCAGGCCTGGGACCGACTTCAAATAATTCTGAAATAAATTGTGATTATGTATTAATAATTGAAATTTAAAAAAAAAATACAGTTTCGTAAACGGTGAAATATTTAATTTATGCGTTTTTGATTCTATGAAAACACACTTTAATATCCGAGTTTCAAGGATTCTTTACATTTTTAATAAAATCTCGTAAAACTTGACTGGAATCGAAAAGTTTATTATTTTTTTTTGTATACTGGTTGAAAGTCGGAATGAATCCAACTTTATACCATTATGTGATATATGTACCAAAATTTTAATTGATATTAATAAACAATATGAAGGTTGATACACTTACCAGAAGCAATAAAATACGGGATTGGTCCAATTCCTAATCCATAGAACAAGACATACAATAACACGGCTGCAATACACAGCTTGGGCATCCAATCTTCATAGACATCCTGAAATATTAAAACATTTCATCATAATGGCAATACAATATATCGTGAGCATACAACGAAAAGTGTCCTTAATTGATAGAATTTTTGAACAATCAATTTGAAACAATCAAACTTTGATTATTTCATTTGAGTAAATTTTTTTTTAATAAAAAGAAAGACAAACATTCCCGAGTTACGAATAACTTGACAATATTCGAAAATCTCCTACTACCATCACAGTAAGTGGTAGAAGTTGCTTATTGCGTGATGAAGGACTTAACCAGCCGAGAAATTGAATTCACGAGGCCTGGGCGGGACCCAGACGTCACGCCAAATCAGCCAATGACCGGTCAATCGAGCAATAAGATCTTTAGAACAATGAAATTTAGATAATATGCCGTTATCTGTTAAAAAAAACACACAATATTATGTGAAGTGGAAAACATTTGATTCCAATCAGATCTGATTAATCTAGACCTTGTGCTACTAAAAAAAATATATATCAATAAAAAAAAGGCACTATTATACAGTAAAACATATTTTTCAGGGTTGGCATCTTGATACCACATAAAGATTTTAGCATTGCGCACTTCGTACACAAGAAAACGCAAGTATGCGATACTTGACGAATCCATTATATTGGCGACTATTGTAATACATCTGCAAAGGAGGTTCGCACAAATGCATAAGTCGAAAACTTGTCGGCGATGCCAGTTTCCGGCGACCAGTCTGCCGAGGTCTTCGCCACTCAACTCACCGAGACTTTATACATGTTCATTCCAAAATCGGCGTAACTCTTTAAGATTTACTCTTTATACCTATATGATAGATACAGAAGCAATGTTATTCACATACTATGTCCTAGATGTTGAAAATAGTTCAAGTAAAGATCTAAATCTACTAACTAGCTGGAAGCTAGAAGATGCCAATGAAATGGAAAAATCCGGTCAAAAATAAATAAGTAGGTAAGTCACAAAGAATATTTTGATCTGATTGTTAAATAATAAAATAAGTCGAATCTGTTTTTACACAGTTTTGAAATAACAAGGTCCACAAAGTGTAATGGTAATAATATGTGTAATGCTGGGTTCCCACCTTAGTCGGTGGCTGAGTTGACATCGCGTTTGGGTCTTACCCGGGCGTCGTGAGTTCAATTCCTCGGCTGGCTAAGTCCTCCATAACGACACAAGCAACATCGTCCATTTACTGTGATGGTAGGGGGAAATTTTCAAATATTGTCAGGTTATTCGTAACCAGGGAATATTTTTCTTTCTTTTTAAAGTAAAGAAAAATGGTCTACGAGGTGTGTTCAAAAGAAAAGGTGAATTTAGAATTTTCGCAGGCTGTGTACATTCGATTACCGATTTTTTTTTTGTTATGTTGGTACACATATGTTTATCATATGTTAGCATTATCAGCCATTTTGGATGAGTGGTTTATTTTTGACAACTAGTTTGAGCTACAAAAGCACAGATGGCTTTATAGTAGTACGGTTTCATAGGGTTTCCGATAGATGTCAATAGGATGTTCCTAGTGATAAATACGATATACCGGCTTTGCTCACCGGTAGATTTAAGAATACAGAATAATGTAATACAGAACAATGGCCTCCAGGCTGTTTCTACTCATTTCCGAATTGTGAATATAATATAGTCTTTATTTATTATTTTACAACCCGAGGTCATCACAAAGATATCAAAGAATAGAGTCAGAATAGAATCGAATCAAGATAGAATTTCAAGTGACGAAAGTGATTTCATACCAAATTTGTGAACAGTGCTTTCAATGCTTATATGGATTGACCACCCCTGATATGTTTGTATGTATATAAACAGTTAATTAGTCTTACAATTAAGTTTATAGTAAGGCACAGAGCGAGCAGGCAGATGGTGGAGGCGAGTGCGGAGGACAGGGCGAGGGGGCGGCGCCCACAACGCGACATGAGCGGAATGGCGAGCACGCCCATTGTGAGATTCACCACGCCCGCGCCGATGGTGGCCATCTGGGCCTCATGTTCGTCCAGCTTGGCTTTCTTGAATATGGAGGCGGAGTAGTAGAACACCTGCAAATATGCATTTAAAAAAATTATGTTAACAGCAGTTACAAACAGGTATGTTAAATAAGTGAAGAACTTTAATGTTCACCAGTTCACTCACATGCTGTTATTTCCTGGGCTGTATTTTTACATTAGTTTTGTCTGACATTTAATAGTAGACAAAAAATGGGGGCGCTGCGATCGTATAAAATCTTTTAAATGGTATCACCAAGATGGCTCATAGGAAAATGATAGTAATTTAAAAAAAGCACAATGGTCCAAATGCATATTTTTACTACAACCAAACGGTGTTCAGAAATTAGTGGTACGTTCCGAAAGGAGATGATTCTGCATAATATTCTAAGACAATTTATATTTTTAAACTTTTTTCATTATTTAACTCTTTGCAAGGAAGATAATTACATGGAGAGGTGATTTTATAGAATTTCTGAAATTGTGCATTAAATGTTACATAAATAAAAAATAAATAAATTATGACGTTTGCATTGTTTCTTTAAAACAAACTGTCAAATACGAATATGTGAAAACATTTGAATGTGAAGAACACACTTCAAAGACAAAGTGAGTAGCTTTGTATTGCCATAGTAATGACATTTTGAAGTTCAATAGAGATTTACAATTAAATGCCAAGCTATACTTCATTTTTGGTTTGTTTTATAGTTTATAGAATTTTCACTATTTTTGCGTTTATCTTTAGATTGCACCACCTTTGCACTCTTATAATTTGTTGCTGATAGATTTGTGTATATCTACTAATGATATTTAAATAACATGTTATGTAAATGTTCTAATTGACTGGTAATAAACAACACATAAATAAATAAATAAAGGGTATTATTGCAAATCTCAAAACAACTAATTATCTCCAAAAGCGAATCATACACTAACAATTTGCTATATGTACGAATAAAGTAAAAGATATTTTAAAGAATGTTAATTTGCTTTTCCACTGACAGATTTTTTGGGTTGTAGTTTTGAGAAAAGAAATTGTAAAATTTTTTTGGCAGAAATAATATTTTATAAATAATACAAAATCAGGATGGCGAAAAATTGCATCATGCTAAAACAATGTTTAAGGACAAGATGTTGAAGTTCGCCATGATGATGTTAAACATCGAAATAATATTTAATCATTGAAGAAAATAATATTAACATAACCTAAATGAACGATGAAACCGGACAAAAGGACAGAAACTAAAAAGATTTGAAGAAGAATTGAATTCTTTAGACTTTTATAAAAAGTCAATAGATGTCTCATATAAATAAAAAGTCGGATGTTAATCCGAGACACTGTTTAAGTATGCAATTGAGTTCGGGTAGAACTTTGTAAACATCATAAAAATAGCTGCCATATGAGATTAAAAATGAAATATAATATTCACAAATCTTGAATTTGAGATATGATATCGATGAAGATGACACAAATTGAACTGGTCTCATTAGCCAAGTCGGTTGAGCGTTGCCCCGGATGGGCAGAGGACCTGGGTTCGAGTCCCAGATGCGACTGAAATCTTTTTAGTTTCTGTCCTTTTGTCCGGTTTCATCTTTCATTTAGGTTATGTTAATATTTATTAATTGATAAACTAAAGTTTTTAAGACAAGATTTTTTGTGCATAACGCAAAGGGTAACAATTATTTTTATAAACAATAATTATTAGCCTGAAACACTCATCCAAATTGAAAAAACCTTCCGAGAAAAGATAAATGTCGCCGACAGGACTCGAACCTGCACCCTTCTGATTGCCGGTCAGATATTAATATGTTAATATTATTTTTTTCAATAATTAAATATTACAATGAGGTTTTTAAATCTCAATAAAAATAATTAATAATTAAAAATCGAAATAATAATTTATTATACGCATCATCACTCCTTTTATGAATGAACTTATTGCCAAAAAGTGGACTTACTTATTTTGGTCAAGCTATTATGTATGAAGATATCTGAAAAATATTTAACAATAAACACTTGCAGCATTAATTCCTGAGGTCTGTTGTCCCATCTGCATAGCGCAGACCAGCAACAGTGGAAGTCGTAGATCAGAGGATTTGAGGAGTTGGAGTATTCCCCATTTCTTTCCATCTTCGGAGTCGTCATCCGCTTCTCCCTCCAATACAGCTATTTCATCATTCAGGTCTGCGGGGGGCTTGTTGGTGATTCGAGACAAAGCTAAAAATATGTCATTTTATATAAGCAATTAAAAATCACAAGTGAAATAAATTACTGTAGAAAATAATATTAACATAACCTAAATGAACATGAAAATAGAAAAAATAAAAAATGGAGTATAATATTAACAAATCTAGAATTTGAGATATGATATCGATGAAGATGACATAAATTGAATTGGTCTCATTAGCTAAATTGGTTAAGCGGTTGCCCCGGATATGCAGAGGTCCTGGGTTCGAGTCCCAGATGCGACTGAAATCTTTTTATTTTCTGTCGTTTTTTCCATTTTCATGTTTCATTTAGGTTATGTTAATATTATTTTCTACAATGATTAAATATTAAAATGAGGTTTATAAACATAAATAAAAATAATTAATAATTAAAAATTTAAATAAATTACGATAAAGTTAACAAATATTATTGATAATATTACACTCTGTTGATGAATTTTCTTTTCTAAAATAATTATTATGATTAAAAGCAATAATTACCTTGTATGGCCATCTCAGGATCTGACTTTACGATAAATAAATATTTTGGGCTTTCTGGCAGGAAAAGCAGAAGTGGGGTGAATACTATGACCAGTATTCCGTAGAAACCCAGCAAGTAGTGCCAGTCATCTTCTGAACCTATTGTAACAAAAGATAAATTAAGGACAGGTGGGAAAACTATACTTGTTCTACCATTATGTGCTTCAAAAAACTAGAATCATTGATCAGTTTAGCACCATACATGGTGCTAAACTGATACCTTGGCTGGAATATCTTGACTCTAGGATGACATACCAGTTTTTGTCTTCTAGTCATGGCTCAGGTTTGCTCAATCATCTCCCAAAAATACCCCCCAGCGCAGCACAGCATCCCTAGAGATGTTTCAGGTGTGCACCATGTGTGAAGAAAATATTTTTAAAATATGAAAGATAAATATTTTTACTACCTAATAGCGATTTCAGTCCCATAACTTGTCCAATGAGTACACCAGTGGTGACCCCCAAGGGACACAATACGCCCATCGCTCCACGTAACTTCATTGGAGACAGCTCTGTAAGGTACATGGGAACAATACTGGTTGCCAGGCCTAGAACAAACAACTTCAATAAATCAATCTCATCTCAACACAGGGACTGTCCTAGTGAGATGAGTGGCTTATTTTTTGTTTTTTAAATTTATGAATAAATAAATGGAAGACTACACATGACATATATTGTTATGTAGAAAAGTTTAAGACAATTTAGTGGAATATTTACTAGAGTTTCTTACCTCCTGACAATCCAATAATCAACCGCCCAAGGAACAACATTTCTACTGAGTTAGCCGAAAGACTGGCCACAAATAGAATTGAGGCAATAAAAGACAATCCATTGACAACAATTATTCCTCCTTTCCTAAAAAATTACACAATTTTTAATAACCCATTCGCATTATAAGCAAAATACTGTCTACTAACATCCTCAATTACTTACCCTACTTAAGCATAAAAATAAACATACCCTCAATTCAAAGAACGTTAATGTCTTTTTTTATAAATAATTGATGAAATATTAGGACTAATAACTACAAATACTAACCTTCCAATATTATCAGCTATGCTAGCCCCGAGACAGGATCCAGTGACTCCCCCGATTATAAATATAGACACAATGGAAGACCACAGCAGACTTAGGGAGGTGGAACTGAGGTGGCTGTCGAATCTACTGATTAAGCTCTCATTGCAAAACTGTTTAATTACCTAGAAAATGCATATTTTAAATTATTGAATGCATGTTATGACTCAGACTGAGGTACATACACTAAACAAAGTTTATGAGTAGCCGTCTCAGATCCAAGATGAAAATAGAAATAAGGAAATGAGTCAAACTCTAATGAAATAAACAGACTCAACCTTTCGTCATTGATGTGGTTTTTAAATTTAATATTGAATAATATCATATTTCCTTTGCTTGAAAAATATAATTTTTTCTTGCAAGATACGTAATTAAGAAGCGACTTACCGTGATTATACTTTTATTATTATTTTACTTATTCCCTTCTTCCTTTCGTAAACAGAACAATAATGCAAATGGAAAACTTACGTCAGCCGGTGTGTTTACTACTCCTATGTTGTATCCTACGGGGAGTGAAGACCCGAGGGTAGTGACAATGCCGGCCAGGATTAGAGTGGATGTCCATTCTGACCAAAAGCTTTTACTGCCGGCTACGTTCTCCTAAAATAGACAGAACCAATGACATTTCAAATGTTTGTCATGACATTGGACAGAACCCAAAAATAACACACGGAAGCACTGACATTACAAGTATGTAATGTTATTGTACAGAAGAACAAAAATATCTGATAATTAGTTGATTGCAGTTTTTACCTGGGGCATAAGCATAATATATTATTTATCCTGTATTAACTTGACCATTAAGGGCAACGGCTGCGCGGCCTGTTTCATACAAAACTGAATTTTGGATTTGAGGCCAAATTCTCACCCAAACCGAATGATTTTTTTTTAAACAAAAGATATAGCAAATATCTAGTACGGGTTAGAAGTATTTTATTTATTTATGTTTTAAATTATGAAATATAAGCCATTAAAGAAATAAATTTTTCACGATTTTAGGGACAACTTGGGCAATTATTTGAGGGGTTAAGCTTGTTAAAACCATAGCCAAAGAAATATTTAGACTGTACAATATTAAGTCTGCGATATTTGTAAATATAAATAATAATTAGAAGCTGCAGACAAGTAGCGGCTACAACAACTTGACCGGCACCCTATTCTACAGTCTATGTACCGGACCCCGAAGCGTCTGGAACACCTAGCAAGTAAAATTTGTACAGCGCCCATGTGGTGATTTTTCACAAAAACGGCGCTATACAAATTATCCAATTATTATTACTTTCTTACTTTAAAATACCAGAATATCACATGAAAAACTCGCAGTTATTTGCCAGAAAATTGCGCATTTCACGTGAAGATGGTATAATTAGTACATTGAAAGATGTATACATCTTACACTTTTTAAGAAAAATAGATTCATTTTAATTACACCCTTGGATACAAAGCAAATTAAGAAAACAAACTGTCCCAAAAAAAATTGTTTCCTAGAATATGTGTATAAGTGTTGAAAAAATGCTCCTCAATTCCATAAATATCGATACACAAATTTCATTGCCATGCATTAGTGAAGAAACAATAAGTTAATTTTATGTCATATATATATACGTATATTACTTATAACTACCATAAAAAAATATAACCAAGCAAACCATTAAGTATGTTAAAGGGATCAGTTATTAAAATTCAGCACAAAGGTGTAATATTACCGGAAAGGACAGATTTTCTAAAAACATAATCATATTTTAAAATGTCATAATGCACTGCACACGTCTTTTGTAAAGTTGACAAACATTGTGATTGATAATCTATAGTTATAAATATATTTTTATTATTATTTTATGGCTTTAGCGGTTTATATTCACAATATACATTACTGCATTTCATTCAAAGTTACCTAAGACTACCTGTGAAGCTATGATTGCTTTGCCTGGCTGCAAAATGAAATTCAGACTGTTGCTATGATGAAGTTTTTTGATAATCAGAATAGTAGACATCTTGTTCTCAAAGAGTAAGTAGATAATATCTATTACAGTAGTTGTTAGGTGGGTGCTATTAAACATCCACGGCTTTTTTTAGAGTGCAGGCGGAGAATAACCTGGTATTCACGCATGGACATATCTGGCCGAGTGACGAGCATTTCTGTATGGATGTCTGCCGGACAGATCCATCCGCACATACAGATATGCTCGTCGCTCGGTTGGACATGTCAAATTATAGGCAGTGAGCCAAGAAAACCTTTTTGGTAGCACAGGGGTGTGTGAAGCGTAATGTAATGCTTCTTTGTAGGCAAATTTGAAAGCAAAAAAAAAACAGTAGGATTATGAGTGGAGTTTCAGTTTTTTTTTAGAAATAATTTTATTGATATCGTCAGCTTAACTATGTATTTACATCACAGGCTGTGTAGAATTTTTTGCCTCATCAAATATTAACATAATAGTTAAGTTGTCAATACGTAACCTTTGGTTCTGAACGTATAGAATTTATTTAAATATGTAATTTTTTATAAATAGCTTCATATCGTCAGACCGTGCGTCACGTAGTTTAAAATGGTTTTCGGAGGAGGTTTTCATAATATGTGAAGCACTTTTGGATCCTTTTGGACATTGGAATGCAATTTATTATCACTGTGTATAATTATTATAATGTTCATATTATCCTATTTGATAATACATATTACCATATTATTTAACGTTTGGTTCAGATAACTTGAGCCGAAGACTGTTTAATTTAACTATAAGCGATTTTTTTATAAGTTCAATATTAAGTGTTATTGTGTTTAATTTTTTTGTAAAGTTCAATATTGTTCAAAACAAGCCTAACTGAGTTGGGGAGCCATTTTCCACAGGCTTCTACAAAATTAAATAACAAAAGCAATTCACATTTACCATATCGATCTACAGCCGCATCTCCTGTGAATGTTTTTTGAAAACATTTACACAAAAAACAAAACAAATGGGGCATTACCGTACACATTTGTGTGTGCATAATGTTTTTGCTTTCCATCACTGATGGAAAAAATTCCCCTATGGTGCGTGTTTCTATGCGTCCCATCCGATGATACTTCAGTCAGATGGGTTTTTTTAAGTTATTTGTACTGAGCGAAATTATAATATATTATTATAAGAAGTTTGCTTATGTATCACTAATAATAATAATTTATTAACTGTTATGTGTTCTCTTATTTTGTCTAGAGCCCTCATATTAAGAACTGTTTAAAGGACACATTGTGATAAACACATTCATTGACTATATTAAACAGTGGTTTACACAAAATATTTCTTATTAATTTTACATTCAAACAATAAACAAAACAACAATATTTTATTCCAACCTATAAACACAAAATGTGGTCTACAAAAAATGTTTTGTTTTTAACCAAAACAAAACATTTTAGCAGGAGAGGGGGGTGTGGAACAAATGTTTTTGTGTAATGTTTGGAAAAAACATTCACAGGAGACACGGCTTAAGACAAACATATTTCTAAAATACACACTACAAATAAAGTGGTAAAATAACAATGAATGTGACCGAACAGTGTTTTTTTCAGTTACCACAAAGATTACCAAACAAATTGATTAAAAATGTTGTGTATTCTTTACTATTTTATTTATCAAGAGCTGTGTACTCATCATATTCTAGCTGCATAAAAAAATTACAGGCTCACAAATAATTTCTAAAATTCCATTTAGACAATAAAAAACAGTTATTGAGTTTATCTTGTTTATTTTAGATGTGAAAATAATCAAAAATGTGTACTATGCCCTTGTTCACTCTTTGCTTATCTACGGCATTATTGGTTGGGGAGGATCTTATTAAAATAATTTAAATTCAGTAAAAGTTTCACAAAGAATCATCGTAAAAGTAATACTTAAAAAAAATTCCACCATCTCAACTAAATCACTTTTCACACTTTCCAGTACCAAATGTTGAAGATATATTTAAGCAAGTTTCTATTATAAAAATGTGTAAAGAGAAAAATCTTAAAGAAAATTAGGAATGTTACAAACTTATGAGAAAAGGAAATCAATTCATAACACCTAATTTTAAAACAACTCAAATGCAAAACCACTATATTTATCAAGCTATAAAAAATAACAATAACCTCCCCATTGAAATGCGCTGTATTAATGATCAATCAGAACAAATTAATTAAATTTAAAAAAAAACTTACATACGTAAATATTTCATACAAAACATTTTATAAATAGAAGCAAATTAAATATTATGTACCTACCAAATTAAGAATCGTGATTCCCTTATCAGACACAAGAACTCTTCTTTTCTGATAAGGTATACACAACCAAGAATACACTTTAACTAAATATATTTTGTAAATTACTTGTAATGCAACTTATAAGAAATGAAATTTAAAAAAAAAATAAGTCTGTAAAATACCAGCAGTGATTTTTTGATACCAAATCAGCAATTAAAGTTCCATTACCAGTTATTAATAAAAAACATTTAGCAAGGAAAACCATTTTATTATCGTTTTATAAACACAGATATCACAGTAATAAGATCAAGCATGAACGGAAACACGGAACAGAACACAAATATGAACCAAAACCAGCCGCACTGCCAGGAATCCAGGATGAAGTAGGTTAGCACTATGGTGGCCATTCCGTGGCATCCTGTAGCTGGGATTCATTGGGTTAAGGAAGCAATTGTCAGGAAAGGCAGTCAGTTATTATAATCAATAAGGAAAACTTAAGAAATAATAAGGTTAAGAAGTTTAGTTTTTTCGGTCCTTTAAAACAGAAAATTTCTAAAAATGGCCTAATTTATCCCATATAAAAAGTTTTTTGATTTTTCCGGTCCTTTGAAGAACCTTGTAAGAGAATTTCAGTGTATTTGAATTAATAAAAAAAATAGGCATTCCGACTGTCCAATGTTAAAATACTGAATATGTATAGCAATTTCGTAAATCACACTGCCATAAGTCAAAATATGAAACTGAGATAATGGACTTTGAAGTTTCGAGTTCGGTGTTCATTCAAAGGTATACTATCAAACGTAGTAGGGTATTTCTCAAAACACCCAATTTTTTTTAAACTTATGGCAGTGTAGTTGATACAGAATTTTGTGAAAATTGTAACAAAACTTAATTATTTTATGATAAAATAAAAAGATATTAATTCATTAACACTATTTAAAGAAATTATGGATATGGCAGCGAAATTAAAAATAATATATTAAAATTATTGTAAATAAAACAGTCATTATTTGGTTTGTGGTTGAATAGTGTGCGCATTATCGGCTTGATTTGAATGTGAATAATACTCAGGAAACTAATATGTGGTCATTGATATCTAGTGCAATTTAAGAGGGTGTATGTGTACATGTATTATTTACAAGTTAGGTCTGTGATTTCAGCCGTGTTTTTAAAATGAGTGTAAAATTTATTAAATCATTCTCGTTTATAATTTTGGGGAGTTTCATTTGGGCTAATTAAATTCACATTTTCCAAGCATGAAACATGTGTGAAAATGCAGCACAATGCATAACGGTTTTTCAGAGTTTGTCATTAAGAGGAACGGCTGCGCTGCCTGTTTCATACATAACTTAATTTTGGATTTGAGGCCAAAATACCCATCCAAACTGAATGATATATTTTTTTTAATTAAAGGTTTAGTAAATATCTGGTACTGATGAAAAGTATTTTATTTATTTTTGTTTTAAATCATGAAGTATATGCCATGAAAAAAAAACTATTTTCATAATTTTAGAGGCAACTTAGAAAATTATTCGCGGGTTTATTATATATTTTTTTTAAATTATCATATTTGCTATGTAAATATGATTATGTAAATAAAAATATAAAAACAAAGCATTTAAAAAAAAAACCTTTTATATTATTTTTAATTATGTACGGCAAATTTGTGTTCCAACGTAAATTGGTCGTTTGTTTCAGCTTTTCATGTTTTTTTGAGTGATGGGAAGAACCGGAGAATATATGAGAGACAACTGGCTTTCGAGATCTGTTCACTAAATTCAGCCTGAAACTATTAAATTTGAACTGCTTTTATTTTTAAGAACAAGTCGGACAAGGAAAGAATTTTACTATTCCGGAATTGTAATGTCTCATTGAAAATACTTTAATATATCGTCATGCAAGTTGTGGCTCATGGACTCAATATTTGGGTTTTAATTTAAACACTAGATTTGAATGAAATATACATAGTTTCACATCCACTTGGTTAGGTGAATGTGATATTATTAGAAATAGGGTATTTGCTGCATAAACTTAGTATGCAAATCACCACAAAATAACAGGTTTGCTTTATTAGTCATATGAGGAATAACTAGCAACTATAAAAATTGTATAGTTATGGAATAACTATGTGATTCCGTGAAACAAATCTTGTACTGGAAAGTTGCTACTTGTTAGTGTTTAAAAAATAATTTATTATGTGTTATTATATTTTGCATCGTGATGGAATGAATTCATGACCTCCCGATTCAAGGTCAAATGGGTAAACCATTGCGCTATCGAGACCGTTACTATGGTACCTTTCGGTTTCATTATATTGTCAAGTTGTCGAAATATTGTATTGGATGATTAAAAAGGCGTGCTTTGCCGAAATCTGAAAATTTTATGATCTTTTTAGTATAGAAATAGTAATTGATAAAGTGTCTTATAACTTTTTTTTTTATTGAATTTATGTTGAAAGATTTTGGGCATATTAATAATTGATGCGTAATAATAATTGGCAGAATTTTCATGAAATAACAGTTGCAAATTTGGAAAACGGGACGACGGAAGATAAGAGCTCCAGTACAATATATTATATCCAGTCCTGATAAAGAATGCTATCAATATTTACACAGCATGAAACCAGGCTTTAACAAATGAAATAATAATATCTGGATGATTTGAACAGCGGTGTTTTTGTGAAAAATCACCTCAAGGGCTCTATAATAAGCATTTTACAAAAAATATTTATTTCAATATCAAATTCATTCTAAATTAAATCGCTCGGCTCACATATTCCTGGAGCATTTAATTAAATCCTATTTCATACAAACATAAAAAGTTTTTTTTACTTATGGCTGGAGTCTTTTTTGTAACTGCGGCACTACCAATATTTTGGAGAGGTAAGAAAAGGGATAGGAGAATTGATTTCTTGTTATATTCAGGTCTACCACCTAATTGTTCAACTTTACACATAAGTATAATAGACTGTGTCCATTTACTATACACATATAACACAACAAAAAAAAAAAAATTAAGATTATAAATTATGTCTCTTGATACCTTCAAGGTTTATATTGAAGATATCAAGAGAGATATTATTTATCAGCACCATACCTCGTGTCATGCTGTGCTGAGCCAACACGTCTGTTCTTCCATGTGGTATGCATATCGGATCATGGCTCTGCCCCTGGCAGTAGTTGTTTGGTACAAAGAACTTATAGCACTTGCGGCAACACGTCTGTTCTGCCATGTGGTATGCATATCGGATCATGGTGCTGCCCCTGGCAGTAGTTGTTTGGTACAAAGAACTTATAGCACTTGCAGAGGTATGGACTTCTATCAAATTGTGTATGATTTTGTGCACTGTTACTGCAAGGGCCCCACTCCTTCTAGACTGGAGACTTTGGTAGCGCGTCTTAGTTAGCAAATCTTCGTGGTGCATAAACTGCGGGTACTCGCCGTGCATTCTCATATATACATATCGGAGATTTTTTTGGATTTCTATCAATATTTCTACATACTTTTTCTGGTACGGGGCCCATACAGCAAAAGCGTACTCAAGTTTGGACCCTATGACGCAGTTGAACATAGAAGTTATGGCTTTGGGGTTAGTAAACTGTTTGATAGATCTTATAACCCTATAATTCGTAGCACGACGTAGACAAATGCAAAATATGGTAATGAGGGTCTTGAAGAGCCCAGAATTATATGAAAGAGGAAAAACAAATCCGACATCAACTGTGAACGGGTGTTCCGCCCGTGTCTGTCGAGTTAGCAGCTGGTCACTATTGAAGAATCTGCTAGCCATATACAATACGTTTATAATAATATTAATTTGTATAGCGCCATTTTTGTGGAAAATCACCACAAGGGCGCTGTAATCTATATCTTTGACCTAAATAGAGATAAATTTTTATTAAATCAAGGTGACTTATGGTAGTACCGCATCAAATTGATAAGAAGTCAAATGTTATCTTTTAAGTGCAATAAAATCAATCTAAAATCAATACGCTAAATTAACAATAATTGTACATGGTTGGTTTATTAACAGCTAAATGTATTAAGTATTAATAAGGAATGTTAATGAAAAGGATACAGACAAAGGCTGTGGTGGAAGCGAACATGGTTATACCAGACAGGAATGTAATTAGTTCAATGCAAATAAAGGCAATTGAAGCACCATAACCCCCAATCAATCTAAAATCAATACGCTAAATTAACAATAATTGTACATGGTTGGTTTATTAACAGCTAAATGTATTAAGTATTAATAAGGAATGTTAATGAAAAGGATACAGACAAAGGCTGTGGTGGAAGCGAACATGGTTATACCAGACAGGAATGTAATTAGTTCAATGCAAATAAAGGCAATTGAAGCACCGTAACCCCCAATCAATCTGAAATCAATATACATATACACTAGTGTATGAACCTATCACTTTGTGGTTATCTATTATAATTAAATTACACAATAAAACATTATTTGGTAAATATTTCCAGTTGGGAAAAACTCATAATTTAAAATATATATATGTTTTTAGATTCATAAAAATAAATAAAAAATATTTGCAAATGCGAAAATACAAACTCTTAATTTATTACTTTATTTAAATATAAAAGGCGTAAATATTGAGAGAGAATTGACGCCATGTTCAATTTTTATAACACGACGTTAGACAATAGTTCCATACAAAGTGGCAACTAACTAACCATTACGCTGTTTCACCGCAGGAGTAGGCAGAGAGGACGGACCATCAAACAACTCGATCTTGGCATACACTTCTTACTTCATTCACATTCATACATCGTCTCATACATTCTCTTCTGTTATTTTGACTTCTGACATGGTCCGACTCAAGTATATGATTCACTTGATCGTGTCATGTCTTCCTAAGGCGTTCTCGAATTCTTCTTCTATTCACATTCGCATCATATATTCTCCTTTCTTTGTTTATTCGCTCTACATGCCCAAACCATCTAAGCGTCTCTTTCGTAATCTTACTCATTATGCTTACAATCAGCCTTGTATTCATTGAGAATCTCAACATTTTTCTCACAATCATTTTATCACAAATTCGCCTCAAAAATCGTATTTCTACAGCATTCAGTCTGCTTTCATCCTTTCTCTGCCAGTTCCATGCCTCACTGCCATACATCAGGGTTGGTATCAACACTCCATTGTGGACTGCTCGCTTTGCTTTTTTAGATAAATTTGAGCGTTCAGTCCTCTGTTAATCGAGTTCCCTGCATTCACCTTTCTTTCAATATCTCTTAGTCTTTCCATCTTTCATAAACATACTTTCCAAATATACAAACTCATCGACCTGCTCATTCATCATCAAGTATTCATCATGCGCACTGTTTTCGTACTCTCTCAAACATCATGACTTTAGACTTACTTACATTCATCATTAGCTCATTCTTCATACATATGTTGTTCATCCTAGATAAGAGGGACTGTATATCTTCCATGCCGTTAGCAATCGGCACCGCATCATCAGCATACAACAGGCAACATACTTTCAGATTACTCATTTTCGTGCCCAAGCCCACCTTTTTCAATTTTTGCATGTATATATTGAATAACCAGTGACATTACACAGCCTTGCTTAACACCTTTTGCGATGTCAAACCACCCTGTAAAATCACCGTTTACCCTAACATTTGCAACGCTTCCCTCGTACAGAGATGCGATTGCCTGTATAAGATTCGTATTCACTCCACACTTGGACAATACCTTCCATAACTTTTTTCTGTCAACTCGGTCGAATGCTTTTTGTGGATCTACAAAGGCACAGAAAAGTTTCTGGTTTTTTCCCAGAAACTTCTCTGTGAGCATACGCAATGAGAAGATCTGATCGATGCAACCCCTTCCACTCGTGAAAGCACTTTGCACATCCCATATTTTATTGTTTGTTTCAATTCGTACACTTTCAATCAATATCCTACCGTACAGCTTTCCAACTGAACTTATCAAGCTAATAGCCCAGTAATTCCCACATTCCATACGTGACCCTTTCCCTTTGTATAGAGGCATGATCACAGCCCTCCTCCAATCTAATGGCGTGTAACCCTCCTCTAAACACTGGTTAAAAAGTTTGCATGTGAGAATTATACAGCTATCTCCTTTACAGTTTGAGCAGTAATATTGTTAAAACCAACAGCCTTACCATTTTTCATACATTTAATCCATCTTTTTATTTCATTCATGCTAATTTTGGTAAAATTCACCCTATCGTCATTCATACCTGATTCGCCACTGGAATCACTGTCACTCGGGTTGCTTTCGAAGACCTCTTCAAAGTATTTCACCCATCTCTCTTTAAATTTCTTCTTCACTCGTCAACATTTTTCCATCTTTGGATTTTATCACTTTCATGCATCCGCTTTCTGGACCATTCCGGGACCACTCCTTCCAAAACAGTTTAATGTTTTCTTGAAAGTGATTTGTCATCTTGATCCACTCTTCTTTCAGGCGTTTCTTTCGTTTTTCCACTCCTACACATACATACTTTTTTCTTGCATCCCTTGTAAACTTCTTTCGCTTAATCCCTCTCTTCATTAGAAGCACTGCCAGTCGCAATCAAACATAACCATGCTTTCTTCTTCTCTGAGACCAGTGCTTTAATCTCAACATTCCACCATACATCACCTTTCTTCCTACCTTGCGTACTTATTCCACAATAGATTATTTTGTATTTCCGCATATGCAAATATTTTTTATTTATTTTTATAAATATTAAAGTGTTTTTCTTTTAAAATTTTTTTGTTTAATCACTTTTTATTTTTTATGCCGACCAGTTACGGAACAACCGTTCGATCATCAGGACAAAATATACACTAACTTAAATAACAACATTACAAAATTATGGCAGAACATATATATAAGGTGAGGGTGGGGGCGTGACTCGGGATTAGTAAAGAGTGGGGAAAGAGATAGAGATTGTGGGAAAGGTGAAAGGAAACATATTTAAAATAGGGCTGTAAGATAGATTTTTTTATTGTTAATAATAGATTCATTATTATTAAGGGATTGAAATAAATATACTTGCATTAGCGCAGTCAATCAATCAAGCACCTACTAAAATTACAATACCTTATTATTATAGCAGGCAACATAGCAATTTTATAACAGCAAGACTTTCATTCGTGGTGTATTAATAGTATGGAGATGCAATTATGAGAAAGGAAAACTTTTATCTGTTGAATGCATTCTATATGAACTGAAAGAGTTGCTAATCTAAAAAAAGGTATAGTCAACAAGAGAACCATAAAATAAGAAATCGATATGATGTACTTCAGAGAATGAGAATACAATTTATGGTATGGCTGACTATAAATGAAGTAGGAAATGGAAAGCAGCCAACTAAACTTGTACAATGTTGTAACTTACTGTTTCTGGAGCGACTTTAAATGTGTTTCGTGAAACTCCATCGGTAAACAGTGTTTCACGCTCTGCTGGCTCTCCCATAGTAACGTTACTACAACACACAAGTGGGCAACTAAAGTGAGAAATCTAGCAGGAATAAGATTTCCCCTCATACCACGACCACTTTTCTAGAATATTAAAATATCTGGTTATGTTATGCTATAAAGTTTCATTCGTTTTTTATACATAAATTATAAGGTTGGCCTTAAAACTTTGACAAGGTAAATAAAAAAACTTCGCACTTAGATAATGTACAGAATGTTTTGAAAGTGAAAGGTCATGCAAGCTTTAACTCGCCTTATCAATATGCAAGAAAATCCTAGATTTATAACATTAATGTTACTCACAACTTTATTAATTCCAAAAATTATAATAAGCTGAGCTCACGCCAGTAAACAAACTTGAAAATTAAACCAATGAAAAACGATAAACCATAGAAACGATACTTGAATTTTGACAATCACTTCATAGCTCTTCTACACGAAGGGCCACCAGCTGACTCACTACGGACGTACGTGTCTCTCAAATGTTGTATTTAAATTAAATAAATAAATACACTTTGAATAAATATATCTGAATTTGTATACTATTTTTATCGGGTAGAGAGGAAATACAAAACAATAACAACAATATATAAAAACAAAACTATTCCATACCATTTCATTTGTTTGTAATTTCATTGCCTAATATACTAATAAAAATCATATATATTGTCGCAGCGGCAATCTGAACCTAGCAATCGTATAATGACGTTGCAAATATCGCCGGCCATCGTCAGGCCATCCCACCGGCCAGCTGATGGCCCATTGAGTAGAGGTACCATTATATGAAAAACATTCGTATGTATGAATGTTTCACACGACTAAACTTTGCCGTTCTATGCTACCCCCAGTATGCATGGTTACGGCTAGGCCTGAGTCATACCTGTTCTTTAATGATATTGATATAGCCTTTTGTAATCACATAAAATAATTGACCGAATTCACCGAAATATTTAGCTTTAAAATGTGCATTTTAAATAATAGGAATTCCCAGATTAGACCGGCCATAAAATGAATTTAGGACAAAGGCTAGCCGAACCTATTGTTAGAAAAATCGTAACTAAAATAATATAATCTTAACTGCTATTTTGGGAAAGTCCGCAATTCCTTTGGAATTTTGAGACAGCAATAACCAACCTCAAAGGAATTGAGCCGACCGACGGAACAAAGGCCGCTGAACAATGCGGGTTAAAAGATAATACCTACAGGTAGACAGGTAGACAGAGGACAGAAGGCTCCAGGAGACAGTCGAGTGAAAGCTTCCACCGAGGAAGCACGAGTCGCGTGCAGTCTTCCACCGAGGAAGCACGAGTCGTTGCAAGAGTCCGCCCAGGACGAAAAAGTCGGTTGTAGTAGTCCGCCCAGGACAGACAGCCAAGTGATACGCTTCCATCCCAGAAGGAAGTAACTGATCTTCGCCCATCGGAGATCAACATCGGAGACCGCCCATGCCTCTGATTATCGCCGCGTTACACCTACTCCCGATCCGGAGGTACACGAATACGTAGTGCGAACGCGAGGACTCTACATACAACGCAGCCACTGGACCTTGGACATCCATCACCAAAAAGGGAAGTGCCTGACTCTAATCATAATTCCTCCCACAATGTCAGCCAGTGAACCTCTAATTTTAACTACAAAGACTTTAACAGTAGAATTAAGTAATTGCCTAAGCCAGTGAACCTCTAATTTTAAGTACAAAGACTTTAACAGTAGAATTAAGTAATTACCTAAACCAGTGAACCTCTAATTTTAAGTACAAAGACTTAAACAGTAGAATTAAGTAATTAGTAATTGATTTACCCTAGTTTTAAGACTAACCCCACGTATATAAAAATAAATTACTTGTAACTACCTAAGATCGCATTTCTATTCCTCCCTTTTTGCGTTATTCCTAGAATAATATCAACTGGCAGCGCCCGTCACATCAATATACCTAATCCTGATATATTCGTTCGCGGGTATTACGTTATTTTCACCGCTCCCGGATATTAGTAAGGCCACTCTCTGACAGTCCAGTAGGAAATCGACATAATCTGGGTGCAGCAAAAATGCAGGTATTGTTTCACAATATTTCCTCCATAGACTCTCTGACGGGTCTGCAATGATTTGTAGCCGCCAGTAAATTGTCGGTATTGCAGATTTCTGTTATCACATTTACCGCTGAATGTTATCGAATTCAAAGTCAAAATCGAAAAATATCGAGTGAATTAAGTGCAGACGAGGCTCTGGTATTCTATTTATTCCTTCGAACGAGACAAAAGAGGAGGAGGTATTAGGTCCACCCCTACATCGAATGTATCATTCATTGTAGGTTATTTATTCCTGCCAGGGAACTGTCCAGAGATGATGTCAAATTCCAGAAAATGTACGAAATGTCAAAAAAAAATTCCAACAATACGTTACTCCATATATAAGAAATCTTCCTATTGCACCAAGTTTTTTCCGTTGCCCCCTTTACTGCGTATGCCGGTAATTTATAGTTATAAAGGCGTGCATATTTTTCTACCTCCATTATTAGCCGAAAATTTATACCCGATTCATGCTTGAAGTCAAAGGATGAATGGCGCGTAAACGATCGAAACGCAGTGCATAGATTTACTGGATGTGGGTTTACCGAGAAGCTACTGAATTGTTATCTCTCTTGTGGTATAACAGAAGTACGTCGCGCCGCTCCCCCTTCCACCCCGAGTCGTGAGCTAACGCCCATTGAAATGTATGGCGCAGTGCCCTGTCGGTATCACGCGTGAGGTTTATGTCGATTTCCTACCGGACACTCGAAGAGTGGCCTAAGACATCGGATCTGGACACTAACATTCAGCAGCAGGCTGTACTTACAAAAAGGCAGTAAGCTAGAAAACTTCTCAGATTATATTTGGTCATTTGAGCAGTGATGCCATGCCACAAAACTGAAAATTAGTAGATGGGGTTGAAAAATTCGGTAGATTGACGAAATAAAAACTAATCATCTCGTTTTTTAACCATAAATTGCCGCAGCAATATTAATAGATCACAGGCCATCGTGTAGAGGGCCTATGAGAACTACCCAATACTCGGAATACTCACTGTAATAAGCCCTCTACATGATGGCCGATGATGGCGCATGATGGGCGATCATACGCCACTATACCCACTACGGATGGCCCATCGTGTAGTGGGCATAGTGGCGGATGATGGCGTATGATGGCCCGAGATGGCGCTTGTGATGGCGCGGGATTGCTTCGTTATCGGTTTTTCGTACACACATCAAAGGATGGTGATAGTGACGCCCACTACACGACACGTGGCGAACTGTTCAGTGTCCACTTGAACGTGCTCAGGAGGTGACGTCCTAGTTAGTAATATTTACATAGCTTCGAAACATTTTTCAACGTAATTGCAGTAGTTTGGACATGTGATGAAACTATAAAATTCATCGAATCATTTCTTTGATGAATGTATATGAAATCCCAAATACAAAAATAAACGCTAAATAGGTATTTTTGTAAATTGTGGCTCTCTGAATATTATACTTAAAATAAGTATTTTAAAATAAAAGTGTCTGCACTTACACCCTATTTTTATTGGGGTAGAGTTATTGGAAGAGAGGAAAAACATAACAATAGCAACAAATTATAAAAAAATTATTACATTTCCTGAATATCCGAAATTAATTTTACGATATTAGGTAGCATATAATATCATAAAATTGCATTTATGTATCATTTGTTTTTAATGTCATTGCCCAATATACTAATAAAAACTAATCATCTCGTTTTCTAACCAAATATATTGCCGCAGCGGCACGTCCACCCGGAAGCACATTTAAAGTAGAACTGAACGTCACCTTCGTGTAGTGGCTCGCCGGCAATCGCCAAGCCATCGCAGCTCAGTGGCCAGCCAGCTCAGTGGTCAGCAAAGTACGGCTCCTGAGCCGCATGCGGCTCTTTGGCCCCTTAAGTGCGGCTTTGGCACAAAAATCCACGACTAGGCGCAACAGTCTTGTCTACAGTGGTCGGAGCTTATCGTGTCTGTAAATCGCGGGCGCCTTTCAAATGTACCTTCCTGAAGAATAAAGTTGTCTTATTCTCCATTCAGCTGCACATCCAATAGGTATTTTTGTCATCAATTTGTTTCACTTTCCAAGCCTGCTGAAGCATCGCCAAGAAAATAATTCCTCCATTGACTAACACCATTTCAAAACAACCATTTTAAATATGAGGAAAGCATTTCTCAGCAGGTTTCAGGAATTTAAAAACAGTAGAGCGACCTTAGCATGTGTCAAAAACCCTCTTAATGCTACAATAACAGATTTGAAATTTTCTCCTTTTGGCATTGATATTGATAACTTTGAAATACAATTGCTGGATTAAAAAAAAAAAGAGTAATTATGGAGCTCTAAATTTGAACGTCTTTATGTTGATTTGGAAATCCTGGAGAGGGAACAAATGTGAACTTAGTTCATATCACAAGTGGTCTGCTTTGAAAGACGTTGAGAAGGAAGAGATTATCATGTTAAACCCCTGGAATAGTATGACTCTTATGATCAGCTGAAAAAACTCTCGTTTGCTCTTCTTTTCCTTTTTGGTTCTACATATTCATGCGAACAATCTTTTTCAAGCATGAATTTTATCAAGAGTAAACTGAGAAGTCGTCTTAATGACGAAAACCCGGAATCGTGCCTAAAATTAAAAATAACAATACACAAACCTGACATACTCCAACTTTCCAAGGATATGCAGGAACATTGTTCGCATTTTTTTTTTGTCAGTCATTGTCTTGATTTAAATTTATGGATACCGTACTTTTATACTATTTTTTATCAATAAATAAAATCATTATTAAGTATGAAATCAAGTTTTATTCAGTGTCCCCTTAGGTCTAAAATTATAATAAAGGTTTACTAAATTAATAAACAGATTTGGTTCTCAAAATTTGTTTTAATCATGTACATATTTGGCTCTTTGGCGAAAAAGTTTGCGGACCACTGGCCAGCTAATGGCCCACCAACGGCCATCATGTAGAGGGACCATAAAACCTATACACATTCCATTAACTTAACCATAACCCGGATAACCAATAACCAACTGATAACTGATAACTTAGAAAACTAGATAATTAGAAAATGGGCTCCTTGCAAGTATAAGGAAAGTCCAAAGTAATAAATGATCCTTGAAGAAAAATTAAAAGTAATTCTAACTATTAAAATTCGGTAGGTCAGTTTGATATAGCCTTTTGTAATCACCTAAAATAATTGACCGAATTCACCGAAATATTTAGATTTAAAATGTGCATTTTAAATAGTAGGAATTCCCAGATTAGACCGGCCATAAAATGAATTTAGTACAAAGGCTAGCCGAGCCTATTGTTAGGAAAAATCGTAACTAAAATAATATAGTCTTAACTGCTATTTTGGGAAATTCCGCAATTCCTTTGTGATTTTATGGGACGTCAATAAAAGATAATCCCCTCAAGGGAATTGAGCCGCGGATGGAACGACCGCTGAACAATACAGGTAGACAGGTAGACAGAAGGACAGTGGGCTCTAAGACAGTCGATTGTAAGAGTCCGCCCGGGACGGAGAGTCGCGTGCAGTCTTCCACCGGGGAAGCAAAAGTCGGTTGCAGTAGTCCGCCCAGGACACCTAGCCAAGTGAAACCTTCCGCCCAGGAAGGTTCCAATTCTCGCCCCTTGGAGAGGCCGCCCAGGTCCTCTGACGACGAGAGAATTCTACGCTTCCATCCCAGAAGGAAGCAGCTGATCTTCGCCCTTCGGAGATCAACATCGGAGACCGCCCAGGCCTCTGATTATCGCCGCGTTGCACCTTATCCCGATCCGGAGGTGCACGAATACGTAGTGCGAACGCGAGGACTCTACATACAACGCAGCCACTGGACTCTGGACATCCATCACCAAAAAGGGAAGTGCCTGACTATAATGATAATTCCTCCCACCTTGCCTAAGCCAGTGAACCTCTAATTTTAAGTACAAAGACTTTAACAGTAGAATTAAGTAATTACCTAAGTCAGTGAATCTCTAATTTTAAGTACAAGGACTTTAACAGTAGAATTAAGCAATTGCGTATCTAGTTTTATTGAATTAGATTTAAGACTAATCCCACGTATATAAAAATAAATTACTTGTAACTACCTAAGATCGCATTTCTATTCCTCTCTTTTTGCGTTATTCCTAGAATAGTACCTACTGCCCGACGCAACCGTCATATCAATTGGCGGCCCAAACGTGGGGCTTGCTTGCTTTTGGCAAGTAGGAATCTGAATGTAGATTTCCGACTCACGAAACCCTGAGATAATAAATAACGCAAAAAGGAGGAATATTAGTATAAATAATTTATTTTTTTGAAAGTGTCCTGTATATCGTGTTGGTTAAATAATTGTCCTCTTCGTATAATGTTGGTTTAATGCTTCCCCTCAAAAAGTATTTGGCGCCCTTAAAAATTAATTAGTAGCTAGGTTGTTAAGTATACATGTATTTTTTTTTTCAATTTCACGAACAATCCTGTCTTAATAGTTGTCTTGATAGTGTAGATTGGGTTTAATGCTTCCCCCCTCAAAAGAGTATTTGGCGCCCTTAAAAAAGTTAATCTTAGTTATGTTTTTAGGTATAGATGTATTTTTTAAATTTAGTTGACGTCGGTTAGGCGAAAAACACGGGCGACTGCGACCCAGGCGACCGCGGCCGAAGCGACCGTGGAGGTTGATAGCCTACCTCCGTCATCGAAAATAATGGCCAAAATAGGGCATACCTCGTGCCATTCGAGGATTCTGGAAGACCAGTTCGGAGGTCTGGCTGAGGAAGAACCTGAAGTGTTCATTCTCGCTTGCGAGGAGTTCTTCAGCTTGACGGGCTGCTCACCTTCAACAAAGGTAGAGAAAGCAGTGAGGAGGTTACAGGGAGAGGCGCAAAAGTGGTGGCAGCCACATATTCGAGGACGATGGAGCTGGGAGGACTTTTCGGCGCAGTTACGAAAGCGCTACGGCGTAGATGGGGCAAGGACGTCCCTACTTGCAACATTATACGGGGACCAGCAGAGGAGCGACGAGAGCGGCGTTTGCTTCTTACAACGAAAGCGAGCCGTGTTCAGGCGCATTTTCGGCAAAGCAAGCATCGACGAACTGTGCCCGGAGTTAATAGGACTAATGAGGCCCCGCTACAGGGAATTATTAGAAGCGGGTTTAATCTTCGGAGCCTACACCATGGAGACACTTACTGCGCGGGTAAGTAACATCGACTTCCCGAAGGAACCACTATTCCGTACGTCGCCTCCCCAACCACAGGACAGGGGACATAGACCCAGTAACGACGCTCGAGGTCCGCGAGACTCCTTACCCTGGTGTCAGATCTGCCCAGGAAGACACTGGAACCGAGATTGCCCAGAAGCAAACCCCCGTAGGTCGGGAAACTGGCAGCGCCCGGGCGACGACCAGGTCGGACAACGTCGCGCCCAGGGCCCCCAGAGATAAACCCATATGGATACCAGAGAACGCTACGTGAGGTGCTCACTGGAATACACCCGTTTCAAGGACATCCACTCCAGTCCCCGCAGTGCTCTGTCGCCTACGCACAAGACGTGGACCCAGCACCTCACATAGGCGCCCCCCTTACACCGAAAATTACCACTTTTATTGCTCGAATCACCACTTCAACAGCCAACCCCCGGCCCTAGCGCCGGCAATATACCTACCGATTTCTCGACAGCGGAGAGAATACCAGTAACGTCATCTCCACCTACCGTATCGTGCACTCTGGTGAACGACCAGAATGAGAATACTCAGAATCCGCTTGAAGGGCCAATAAATTCCCATACACAGCCAGCGACTACAATGCCCGAAGGACTGCACACGCTCCCCACCATTATTGCGCAAAATGGACCCTTGCCGCCGCTAATAGAAACGTGCCGTCCTAACTTACATTCGGAAACGGCCATAGTACCAGATACGCCCGGAGCGGAATATCACATGACAAACCTTCAATTGCCGGCCCCAGAGTATTGCAACCGTAATGAGCCTTCTGGTTCTGCCACAACCGACATCAACGAGGTGACGCAATCTCCACCTCATAGTTCCTCCTTGTATAGTTTGGCAGACGACCACAAAGAGGTTCTTCAACAGCAACCCCCCGGGTATCAGTTAAACAAACCTTATTCCTGCCATGTATATAAGAATAAATTATATCCCAACATTCATTATCCGCCCGGGATTACATAATAGGCGATTACGTAAAATCGAACACCTTCCACGACTACGCAATTCTCCAGGATTAGTATTAAGTCATATTGTTTAGTTATTTCGTCATCATGTTAGCTTAAGTTTTAGACGTACAAAGAGATAGTGTTTATATTTAATTAGTTTTAATAGCTAGTAGTTAATATAAATTATACGTCGTGAATTCAGTCAAAAAAACGAGGGGCGATTGATATAGCCTTTTGTAATCACCTAAAATAATTGACCGAATTCACCGAAATATTTAGATTTAAAATGTGCATTTTAAATAATAGGAATTCCCAGATTAGACCGGCCATAAAATGAATTTAGTACAAAGGCTAGCCGAGCCTATTGTTAGGAAAAATCGTAACTAAAATAACATAATCTTAACTGCTATTTTGGGAAAGCCCGCAATTCCGTTAGAATTTTATGGGACGTCAATAAAAGATAATCCCCTCAAGGGAATTGAGCCGCGGATGGAACGACCGCTGAACAATACAGGTAGACAGGTAGACAGAAGGACAGTGGGCTCTAGGAGACAGTCGATTGCCAGAGTCCGCACAGGACGGAGAGTCGATTGTGAGAGTCCGCCCAGGACGGAAAAGTCGCGTGTAGTCTTCCGCCAAGGAAGCACGAGTCGTGGTAAGAGTCCGCCCAGGACGGAGAGTCGATTGTCAGAGTCCGCCCAGGACGGAGAGTCGCGTGCAGTCTTCCATCGAGGAAGCAAAAAGTCGGTTGCAGTAGTCCGCCCAGGACAGACGAGTCGGTTGCAGTAGTCCGCCCAGGACACCCAGCTAAGTGAAACCTTCCGCCCAGGAAGGTTCCAATTCTCGCCCCTTGGAGAGGCCGCCCAGGTCCTCTGACGACGAGAGAATTCTACGCTTCCATCCCAGAAGGAAGCAGCTGATCTTCGCCCTTCGGAGATCAACATCGGAGACCGCCCAGGCTTCTGATTATCGCCGCGTTGCACCTACTCCCGATCCGGAGGTACACGAATACCTAGTGCGAACGCGAGGACTCTACATACAACGCAGCCACTGGACCCTGGACATCCATCACCAAAAAGGGAAGTGCCTGACTCTAATCATAATTCCTCCCACAATGTCAGCCAGTGAACCTCTAATTTTAAGTACAAAGACTTTAACAGTAGAATTAAGTAATTACTTAAACCAGTGAACCTCTAATTTTAAGTACAAAGACTTTAACAGTAGAATTAAGTAATTCGGTATCTAGTTTTATTGAATTGTCTAATTAAGTTTTACTCTAGTTTTAAGACTAAACCCACGTATATAAAAATAAATTACTTGTAACTACCTAAAATCGCATTTCTATTCCTCCCTTTTTGCGTTATTCCTAGAATAATACCTACTGCCCGACGCACCGTCATATCAATATCAATCTCAATATATGGTAAATATCAGGAGCTGGAGGTATTGTCAACACATATTGTTATATTTCTACGATATTTCAGAATTTCAAGATATTTGGCTATGGTTCAGTCAGTTTACTTTTCCCAATATGTCTATGGCTTATTCGTTCCGCCGCGTCGAATGGGATAATGTTTTGTGTTCGTTCCCGGTGACGTTATTCTCTTGTTTTTCAACATTTTTGAGGAAATTATTTTCAAACACGTCCATCAAATAATGTCTGGCTTTACGGAAAGTGTCCTTATTAAAAAACTTCAAGATCTCAATTACAGTCAGCAGAGTATTCAGACATTATCGTTGTGGTTAATACATCATAGAAAACATCATGATAGTGCGGTGAAGATATGGTTCAAGGAATTTCTTAAAAGTAAATATTATGCCTAATTTGTTTCTGTTCTTTTATTGATTTTTATTACGCCATATACATGCATCTCTTCATAATAATAGTATTTCTCATGACGTAGAAGCCTATGAATGCCGACGATTCCTAATTTCATTTGTTTTAAATTGTAAATTTTTAGGTTATATTTGATAACATAGGAAATAAAATGCGGTGATATTCATCATTTAAGTCGGGTTTTAAGGTAAAGGAATGAGAGAAAAAGAAAACATGTACTTGACTGCTTAGTTACACTTTTATTTTTGCCGCATTTTTTGTTTAAATTTATTATCCGTCCGTTGGTCCTGTCGTTGAAATTTATATTTTTTCAGTTGCGTAAATTATGAACATATCCCCAATTTGTATAGAGCAGTTATAACAGGATCTTAATTTTTGAACATTGATTTATTTTTTCAACGAAAATTGTATGCAGTGTACAAAATTTATCAGTCATTTCGCAAAAAAAAAAACGACCTCAGGGTTTTCCTAACATATAAGCGTTTATCTTAATAATTTAAAAATATATTTGAGCTTTAATTGACCTTTTAACCCCTAATAACAAAATAGTCATTGAATTTCGTGTTGATTTCAGTAAAAGACAGCAAGCTGCTGACTTTCATGTATCTGGCCAACGATGTGATTCAGAACAGCAAGAAGAAGGGACCTGAGTATGGCAAGGAGTTTGGGGACGTGCTGAAGAGGGCATTTGAGCACATGGTGGCCACGGGGATGGACGAAAAGACCCGCAACTCTCTGGGTCGGATACTCAACATCTGGGGGGAAAGGGGCGTCTACACGGGGAAACAGATAGATGAATTCAAAATTGCGGGTGAGTACTTGATTTTATTGCCTTCATAATTAATACCATATTGTTACGATATGCAAACTTCGTATCTCAAAATTTTACATTATTTAGACTTATTTTTAAACTACAAGCTTCCTTTTTAATTTGTGGAACGCCAATGCGACATATGGCGCATCCACATTAACTACCGTCAAATTTATTTTTTTATTTTTCAGAGTCTATAAAACAGTTGTACACTAATAGATTACACAGATTAAGATATATTACAAAAATGAGAAATAGCGAACAATATACGTAGACAAATATTGGAAATAACAAATAGTACAAATAATTAAACATTAGTAAATGAATTATTTTAGCAAATAGTGAAGATGATAATATCCTTTAAGTTCCCGTAAGAACTAGCACTGACGAAATCTTTAACAAACTTAACATGTCAGCAAAACAATTATACTCATAAACACAAAAAACAAGAAATAACAACAATCACACATATTAGAAACACTAGATCTCAGAGTCAAAAACACATCCCAACCTTCCTCTTCCCCTTCTCCTTCCCCTCCCCAATACCTTCAGCCTCACAACATTCCCCAATTGGGAATGCCATAGTCTCACTGGCTCCAGACGGTTGGGAGCAGTTGGGACTCTTGTGAGGTATTCATATAAAAAAAAAAAAACATACCACAAGGAACCACAAACACAACATTTGGAGAAAAAAACTTCTTATTCGTACTAAACTCTTTAACTAATTCCCACTATCCTTCAAAAGTTTCAACAGTCATAATAAATTTTTAAATCAAATAAAACACTGGACACGTTACATAGGGAGATCTGAAATAGAAAATATATTAACACCAAATACAGACTCACCTTCAATTATTTAATGTTTTTCATCAAGCACATCAATTTAATATAATTTAATTTCATATTTTGTAAATGAAATCCTCAGCAAGGGAAACCCCAGTCAGGATATCATCATTTGTTATAAAGAAAAAGAAGATAATAAAACATTATTATTATAATCAGTATCAAACATGCAAGAAGTGAAAGGTTGATAGGTAAAGTATAAAAAGTCACGGGGACAGTTTTTATAACTATTTTGTGACATGGTCAAAAGATAGTCGCTAAATTGTCTGTAAGTGATATTGAAAATGTCAACAGTCAATGCTGCATCGTTGAGCAGTTGAGTCACTGCTGATTGGCGTGTTCTGGTAAATAGAAGTTCTCGCTTTCGGAGCATAAAATAGTTCATGGGATCTCCCACGAGTATACTTATTAGGAATAAGTTTGAGTATAAGTTTACCTCTTGCGAGAAATCCTCCAGCGGATATTATTTTTTTAGTTTAATTTTTATAGATTTTCTTTAAGTAATTATATTTTTAAATTTAGTAAGATAATTATATTCAAACATGAAATCTTCCTCAATAAACTCGATGCAAGGGTGGTTGGTTCCATATTCATCCATGGTGGTTACATATTCTTAAAATGTTTAACTAAAATTATTTTTACACAGGCTTTTCTAAGGTGTTGAAATTGAGCATTCCTGTTAAAAACGAGGACAGATATAGGAATGGGACAGCGGATTCGCTAGGGATAGCTAGAACATATTTAAATGAACCTCAATTGCTTATCAACAAAAGAACCAATCCAGAATGGGGATTTTACATGGCTTGATGTTTGGCACAAGTCAGGTAATAAATATTTGAAATCGGTGCGAAAAACCGAAGCAAAAAATATTTCCAATTTTCAAAGTTGCATTACTCAATTATTTACAGGAAAAAATGATTTTATTTTCTTATTTTGAAAGACACTTAATCAGCCTTACGAAAATACAACTTATCATATTTATTGGTTAGTTTTTAGTAACATGAAACAGGTAGCGTTTCTGGAAAACCGCTTAAACTGAAAACATAAAATTTTGGATTGATTGATAGATACATTCATTTTCTTATAAGATGGAACAATTTACCAAAACATTATTTTGTGAAACACAACTCTGTCATTATGAAATTAAAGCCGGGAAACGCACGGTGCGCAGAATGTCTTATGCCTGGCACACGAGAAGTTAAGGAGATAACTAGCATGGCTTCTTGTATGGTGGCGATTTTTGGTGAAAGTCCATGTTTGCACTCCGAATGTTACTATTTGAAGTATTTGGGCATTTGCTCCGTTCCCTCTCACCTTTTTAAAATTCACGTGCCTGACTCCTCAGATTGCACTTTCTGTGCTCTAGAAGCGGGAACATTTTTGGTTGTCCCTCTCTAAACAAATATCCTCTACTACCAAGCCCTATCTAAAGTCGCCCCCCCTTCGTTCAACATCTCATCTCTTCTACGTCTGAACTCCACTTCAATCTTCCATATAATTTTAAAGTTTGCCCATTTGACCGCCCTACCCATACGAACGTACGTAATACGGCCGCTATATTATCGCCCGAACGCAACAAGCTGTATCCCGTATGTTTAGGTACAAAAAACTACCCGAAACCCACAAAACATTCATATACGTTAAGTTTGTTCCTGCGTCATCTCGTTTAGTATTTCGAGGTTAGCCAAAGCTAACCGATGTGTTTGGGTATTTTCGTTTCTCCCATAAGTTGGTGTATTGTAAACACATTGTTATTGCGAAATCTAATGAAAAAAACCTGATGTTTTTTTACCTACTTTTTGAAGGACGGGCGGTTAGATAACATTAGTATATACATTCACCCTCCCTTTCTCCACAATTTGAAATGATGGCCAAGAAAAAACACCCTTGAAGATGAAAGTCAGAAAAATGAAAAAAAAAAACATTTTCGAAATACACGCTTTCGGAGGCATTTTATAATTATAACATTGGTGTTAACACTTTCAAACTGCTAGTCATAGTCTTCCTCTGATCCTCATAATTTATGTAGGCCTTTCAATTATGAGGAATTAGCCTGTCCTTTCCCAATGGAGTTTATCCGTAATAACTACATATTGACGTGCCCACGTGACCATGAACATTTTTATAGTTTGCTATAAAAGTCAGTTAGGTACTTATTTCTCTAATCGTACTGGTTACACTTTAATTTTTTTTTTAATAATTCTGTTGTTATTTTTATACTTTTATGTACGTGCTTATTTGCTGCCTCATGATTTACAACTTGATTTCAATTTACTTGCTACTTATTATGTATTAACGGGGAGAGGGACGTCGGAGAGTTATTATTTATTAATTCAAAACAATGATAGTATTATTACGCAATACGATAAACATAATGTTTTTAAATAGAAAAATATTTATTAAATATTTTATAAATTTACATAGGCTTAGCATTTATCAAAATCCAATCAGAAATATTACTTTGTTCCGACCGTTCCATTGTATGTTTTACAAAATATTTAAAATACGAATATGATTTTTATAGTGGAGAAAAGTATGTTTTATAATTTGTCGTTGCGTTTTTGTAAATAAACGTAACCAAAAATTTGTAATCCGTACTACAAAAAAAAAAAAACATCGTATTGCGTAATAATACTATCATTATTTTGAATTAATAAATAATAACTCTCCGACATCCCTCTCCCCATTAAATACTTATTCTACTTCTGCCATATTACTATTTTTATATTATATTCTTTCTACACTTTGTAATACACTACTTTATTAAATGAATACAGACAGCCAGCCGGGTTTGGCTTAGCTCAAGCTTCATCAGAGCTTATATGATATCTACTGATCAAGGTGAAGTGAAAACCCGGTCTGCGGTCTATACATTCATTCAATAAAGTGGTAAATTACAAAGTGTGTGTTTTTTCATTTAATGTATATTACTAGCTGAAGTGCCTGGCCTTGCCCGGGGTTATTAATGGTTTGGAATAAAGTTTTATAATCCTTACCCCCTACCTCTACTCCCTAATCCCTAATCCCTAATCCCTACTCCCTACTCCCTACTCCCTACTCCCTAATCCCTAATCCCTACTCCCTACTCCCTACTCCCTACTCCCTAATCCCTAATCCCTACTCCCTACTCCCTACCCCCTACCCCCTACCCCCCACCCCTCCCTACCCGGTAATTTTCTTCTTATTTTGAATAGGGGGTAGGGGTGGTTTTTAGAAATCTCACGAAGACAGTGATCTTCTTCTTGTTTTGTAGGTCAATTGTGCAAATTTTCATTAAGCTCGGAATAAAACTAGATTTGTATACAAAACAAATACACCGCACTGGGACATTATTCTTTATACAGTAGAAGATAATGTCACCCCCGAGCTGTTGCTTTCTTTGATAAAAATAATATTTAATGTTATATTCTTTTTTATGGTCCTACCGCTGAGAGTTCCATTATCACCTATCTTTCTGATTCATGCTTCGTTGATGAGAGAGCTATCAGCGTTATGTTCTTATATGAGAGTTCATATGTACATACACTTAAAGCATCATAAAATTTGTTAATAATAACTTTATTGAATTAAAAAAAAAAAAAACACCGAAAACTTAAACTAAGTAAAATATGTAAAAAAATTAATAAATACTAATTTAAGTGCTATTATTAAAAAAATAGGTAAAAAACAATTTAATTGAAGTGATGAGCGACAAATAAAAATAATTACAAATTGAAGTTTGATTAATAAATTTTTTTCACGTTAGATGTGGAAAATAATATTAGTTAACTTTTAGTGTACTGAAATTACCCATCGGATATGCAAAATTGTATCCGTTGAACACCGGCGTATCCGATCGGAAATGCCGAAAAATCATCTCTCTTAACCGCCCTACCCATATTAACCTATGTGATAAAAAGTAGGTAAAAAACATCAGGTTTTTTTCGTTAGATTTTGCAATAACAATACGTATTTACAATATACCAACTTGTATGAGAGAGACGAAAATACCCGAACACATCCGTTAGCTTCGGCTGACTCGAAATACTAAACGAGATGATGCAGGTACAAACTTGATGTATACTAATGTTTAGTGGGTTTCGGGTATAGTTTTTTTGTACCTGAATGTACGGGATACGACTTGTTGCGTTAGGGCAAGAATATATAGCGGCTGTATCACGTACGTTTGAATGGGTAGGACGGTTAAAATTAAAAATAAATTTAAAAGAAACCCCCCCCATATACAAGTGTAGCTTTTTGCGTAGGTACATCTTTATATAAAAGATATAGACACAAAAGTACATATTTATTAAGGTATATACAGTCGAACTTCGTTATAACGATCACGGCCATAACGAGCAATTGTGATTTTTTGGTTCAGGCTTATTTTCTTTCAATTGTTGGCTGTTATAACGAGGACGCTTCACTGATATACCGTAAAAATAATGTTGTCAATACAATTTCTAAATACATACAACATACAGCGCCGCTGATATGATTTTTTACAAAAACTGCGCTATATAAATTATCAAATAATAATAATTATTATGGTTGGGTCTGAAAAATACAATTTTCAAAGTGCCGTAATAATGGACAAAGGTGACAAATTAACGGCAGGGCAGCGGCTGGTAAACGGATTAATATTTTTATGGTGCTACCTGTGTAAGTTTGTGAGTAAGTTTCTTTCGGCTTTCCATCGGCCACTGTGTAAAATTGTCATAAAATCTGTGAAAATTGGGCTTTGCAATTTTGTTCCATTTTTACATCTTCTGTATAACTACTTGTTGTCAATTTTGTTTTAACACATTGTTGTCGGGTGATTTCGCGCATTGTCTTACGCCTGGCGCGGGCCATTTTTTAGCAGCCGCGTGCGTATTTTTACATTTTCGGAAATCCGGCATAACTTTTATACTATACAATATAAAATTATGAAATTTTAAACACAGACTTACCATAAACCAGTGCTCCGCAACCGGTGTCCCGTGGCACACTGGTGTGCCGTGAGCCGAATACAGGTGTGCCGTGGTCAAATGCAATATACGAACATTTATTGTAAAATTCAATTTAATACCTATATATTTTAGCTTTTGGTGTGCCGCGGAATTCTAGGAAGAATTTTGGTGTGCCGTAGATGAGAAAAGGTTGCGGAGCACTGCCATAAACAATACTATCAAATGAAGAAGAAACATGGAGGGATGACAGTTTTATATTCACTGGCAACTTGCGTTTATTTTGCACATAAAAGTTTTATAAAAATATATGTAATAAAAAATCGAATTAAACACTAAGTAAAACTAAAATACGTCACAATTTGTTTTTATGAATAGTTTTTCAATTATGCTATCTCTCAAAACACGTACCTCTGTGTAGAGGTATGCCACAAAACTTGCACATAAAGTAAGTCCCACTTCTTTTGCCGCGCGCACCACACACTCGACATTGTCTTTTTTTGAATTCGAATTGAACATAATGGAGGATATTTGGGATAACAGGAATGTTTCAAGGTTTTCAAATCAAGTAAAAAGCGCGTATAAAGCATTTATAGTTCGTTATTTAACTTTTATAAGTCATTTTTAAAAATTATTTTTGTACGGTATAAAAATTCAATATCAAAATTAGTACAATACATTTGGTGGAACTGTAATAAATGCGACGACGAATAAAAAATTGTCTTTATTAAATATCAAAGCAGTGACATCTAGCTGCTGACAACAACAAAAAAATGCAGTTCAAATTACACAGATAAACACGTGGGCCGACTATTAGCAACAGACTACAAAACACGGATTTTTACGGGTCCCGCAATCCAGCAGCAGTTCCGCAAAAACGGAAAAATCCGTGTCCCGACAACAATGTGTTAAAAAGGTACGAGTACCTACATTCCTACGTGGGGTAAGCTTATGACGGTGATTTACAATGTTTTTAGCAAAGGGTTTGCTTTACTTTGGTTTAATTGTCAAATACACCTCGCAATTTGCAAGCAGATTTTTAAATGACAGCAAAATTCATAATTTCGCATTTCTGGGGATTTTTTGATTTTAGTGCGGTGCAAACCGATTCTTCATTTAATCGATCAAATTTAGTTTCACTTAGGACACGCGGTATAAATTAACAAACACTCTATAAAAAATTATTCTCAACCAGGTTTTTCAAGAAGAACGACGCACATTCTTTTTTATATAAAGCCACGTGCACCATACGAAATTCTCCGGCGGGCCGCACGAATTGGGCCACGAGTTGTGCATCACTGTTTTATGACAATAAAAATCGCACAAGCTGTGATTTCTCACAAGAGATATTTTTGTGACCCAAACAACACGCGGACGATGAGAGTTACAATGCTTTGAGTGTTTTGTAGAAGAAATTGAAAAACCTGAAAGCGAAATCTTTAAATCAATTGATGATTATAAACTTTATCAATAAAAATGTATATTATTGTAATATGCACGTATATATTTTTAAAGCAATATTTTTTGGCGAATATATTGATAGTAGAAGTTGGTAAATAGGTATGTATGTTTCTTTTTAACTTTTACAGATATAATGAGTGTACCAGACGTAGTTAATTTATATGTAAATGTTTAATTTAGTATTTTATTTAATTTTGTATTAAAATGTTTAATTTTAAGTCAACCGTAAAGGTCACACTAGGCGCGATAAAGCAACATTTCCTGGCGTAGAAATAAAGAAGAAGATAACGAGCACTTCACGTCTTCGTTTCTACGCCATTGAGTGACGTTTTCTCGTGCCTAACCCGACGAGTCGTTAGTGACCGAAAACGGGACATTTTCCCGACCCCCCGCCAATTCTGCCGCTTGCCCGGCGAAGGTCTCGGCCCTTGACTCGAGCCCTGATTGGCTGAACCGTTCAGCGGCCTAGCGAACTGGTTCGATTCATTTTAAAACTACTAAGTGTATATTGTGTTCGACGATTTCCGCAGCTATAGTAAACAGATCTTAATAAATAAAGTTGCAGGCCTGTTTACGAGTATCCGCGGAATCGAATAGAATTAAGTTCTATATCCTGCCCATTTTAATTAGGTTATAAACCGGCGGCAAAGTTCCAGTACCCAACTTTGCACGCCATTATGTTTGCGACAATAATCATTATGTTTTTAATAAAAATCTGATGAAGAGCAGGAGAGGCTTAATCGAATCATGAAGTCGAGGTCCACAACCTAATTTTTGAATTTAGTCGATTTGAAATGGTCTGCATCCTCCGCAGGTCACGAAATAACTCAGGGGACAAACGATTTGCTAGACCAGGCGTCGGTTACACGGTACCGCAACCGAGTATGAGAGAAAATCGCTAAATTCAAAAATCAGAGCTCACGACTGGACCGACCCTTCCGCCTGCCTCTTCACTGGACCCTTCTGAACGACTTGGACTTCTTCTCTTCACCCCTGGCCCTCTCCTAATTTAATGCAAGATCGAGGGTGCCTTTCTCAAGGCGCCCTCCCCCTCTCCTATCCCTCCTTTCTCCGAGGCGTGAAGTAGCCAGCCCCGCAACATCTTCGAAACGTGCGGCAGGTGTTTACAGAACCTGTCCCGTACAATGAGTAATGGCTATAAGGAGCAAATTTAGTCAGTCCCTTCATGCTCATTATATAACCAAGTTTGACTGTATTACTAGAAAAATGAACTGTCACAAAATACATATGAATTATTACTCTGTCAATTATTAGATTTTTTTCTTGAATAAATGATTTATATTAAAAAAAAAAATCAGTTTTACAACCATTAGAATGTTTTGGCCATCTCTAGAAAACGCCTTCACTCCTATTATATCTAAAAGCCCACCAGAGCATGTTAATAACTAAATCGGAGCAAGTTTTCCAGCTGGGTAAAAGGTTCTGTATAAAATTTGTCCAAAATATGAACAATGTTCATTGTTCCAGTTGACCCCAGTTTGGCCACTCTGGGCGCGGTGGCCAAGCAGAAGAAGCGCAAGGCGGAGGCGATGGAGAATAACAACGACAAGAGGTCGCGGAACGGGGAGAGGGAGCGCACCGTGAGTGAGACCAAGGTGGAGGTGGACGGGCTCATCGAGACTCATGTCACCCTGAGCCCCAAGACGCCCCCGGGAGACCCCCCTGAACCTGAGGAACTCATCAAGGTAGCACCAACTCTTATTTATATATTGCTTTTACTATCCAACCCGGTCCATCCGACTGCTAGCTGAATCCTGGGGGGGGGAGGGGGAGGGGCAGAGGCAGACCGCCCCGCCCCGGGCGCCCCTATTAGTAGGAGGGCGTCAAAATTTGCTTGTGCTATACTATTCAAGACCAGATTTCATCAACTGCACGAGCTGGATGTCAAGTACTCTTTTCTCACTCCAACTAACTTACTGAATCCAGAATACAAGTGTAAGTTCGGAGAAGAGCACTGTGACATTGACATCGATGTGAACAAGATCGACATCGAGAGGGAGAGGTTACGCAATTTCGTTGCATTGGCTGATGCTAAAACTCAACAGAACGCTACGAAAGGGTCACTCGAGCTTTTGGAATTTATTCAGCAATACAACTATGGTATTTGCGTACCTAATATCGTTATCAAGCTACGAATCTTTCTAATACATAGCTATCAGTGTTGCTTCATGTGAACGTAGCTTCTCAAAGCTAAAATTAATAAAACAATTGCTTTAGGTCTACCATGAGCTCCATAAGATTGAATGATTTAGCAATTTTATCTATCGAAAAAAATGTGACGGACGAAATTGACTTTGATGATGTTATTAATGATTTTGCTGCGCGCGTAAGGTCCGAAAAGTCAAATTTTAAACTTGAGTATACTATTTTCGTTTTGAAATAAATATTTTTAGCTCTTTCATATGATTCCTTTTTTCCGCCAACACCAATTTCATTATTTTTATGACGTCACAAGGGCGGCAAATTATTATTCCGCCCCGGGCGACGATGGCCCATGCTACGCCACTGCTCATACCTATGTATTCTTCCCCCTGTCCAACTTGGATCGGAGACCCATTGCATCAACAAGGTGCCTCCAGGCTGCGCCAGAACTTAGCTAACGGGTTTAAAAAAAATATTGAGTTAAAAGTATGTGCAACACACATGATGTTAAAAATATTTGGTTTTCCTAAAAAATGTTTATTTCTATGGGTCCAGCCGGCAATACGGCCTTTCATTTGCCAGAACATTTCACATAGTTGGCAATCAGGCAAATGACTGCCTGTTTATTCATTTGGGTACCGATTAATTTTATTTTCTTTCAGGCCCTGTTGGAGCTAGAAAATAGTGCATCGAGTGACGCAGCTGTAAGAGAGAGAATTGCATCCTTACCTCCGGAAGTTTCAGAAGTACAACTTCTCACAAAGCTTGAAGGTAATTTCCTTACTATAACACTGTCTTCTTTCAACCTCCAGTCTACTCACTAATCACTGGTCTAAATAACTGGTACTTTATTGTACTTAAAAGAAATGATATATTTTGATGGGCTTAAGTGGTTTTCTCTCCAAGGGTTATATGTATGTATTATATAATGTACTCTGTATAGTATAGTTCATTAGTGTAAATGTACTATGATATGATGTGTTGTGATTTGTCCCCAGACAAGGAATCAGCCCAGAAGCTGTCGAGCCTGGTGTCAGCCGCGGTGGAGCTCCTGGCAGACTACAACTCCAGACTATCAGCAGAGTTGGAGCGGCGGAGGAAACTGGCGGCAGCGCTGCGAGACTTCACGCAGGCGCAGAAAGATCTCACCAGCCAGGCCGAGCAGAGACTAGAGGTTCACCATCAGCTAACTATTTTTCAATTCTTCCTTTTGGATATGTTTCTACGCTTCTTTACCATCAAGGCTATTTCATTATTTGCAGATTCATCTTGTTGCAGGATATCTGTTTTTTCCTTGTTTTTTCTCTTGCATAATTGTACCCAGACCACTATTAGTTTTCCAGTGAACCCGAGAGGCTTAATGAAAATTCTATAATCCACTTTAACATGTGTAGTTCTTGATTTAATTTTATTTGTTACGTCTTTATGTCCCACCAAAAGAGTTCCTGTGCTCAAAGTTAGTTAGACTATAGGAACCCACATTTCGCAGAATATTGTGGGGTGATTAGATGTATTACAATGCTTCATTTTCCTGTTCACTGTTTTTTCTCCCAATGTCCTTGTCTCTTCTGTTCACCCCCGCAATCTCTTGTTAATTTTCCAGGAGTATAATGAAAAGCTGCAAAAGATCTACGCTGTCAAGTCGGAGATGAAATCTCACCTGGAGAGTCTCCCAGATGTAACACAGCTCCCCGACGTGACCAGCGGGCTGGGCCCCCTGCCCTCTGCTGGAGATCTCTTCAGCCTGCACCACCGCTAGTCCGTCCACCAGCTTAGTATAAAAAACTGTACTGTGTAATGAGGAACTGACTAGGAGGAGAAAGATTACAGTGATTTGTCTACCCGTCTCAGAACAGATGTTGTCTAGCGAGGCGTGTAACGCATATATGTACAAGGAAACATTAAAATAATAAACGCTCAAAATCTGATTTGCAACTAACTATTAAGTGCTCATTCACATTAACCCCGGTCGCGGCGAAACTCGACGATCGCATGCAAGTTTTCACTTGCAAATTGCGAATTTTAGTGCGCCTGTCAGTGTGAGCCTGCAAATGTATTGGTTTCGGTGGCGTGTATTGACCTATGACCAAAGGTAGGCTCTGTGTAGTTTTTCAAGTTCGGGTATGAATTGGGCATTGAATGTTTGAAATTGGCTATTTTATTATCTTCCTAAAAAGTGTAAATTTGTCATCGAAACAATTTATCAATGTAGAACGATTGCCACTTTAACAAAATTCACAAACTTATGAAGAATAAAAATTTGATAAAATGTGTATTTTCTTTCATGGTTCATTTTTCTTGGGGTAGGCACAGCTTTTCAGCCTTTATGGACTACACGCCACTGATAGGTTTGATATTTTGTGAGTGCCACCGCACCCGCTGGTTAGTGTGAATGCGCACTAAGAGTTGATCTCTGCAAAATTGCAAACTAATTTATTTTTCTTTCTGTTAGCTTAGTTTTAACTTGTAGCATAATGATAAATTTCCTGCCTCACACTTTAGGATGCTGGGTGTATCAATTCTAGTCAAAACAGAGATCTTCTGTTTTTTTTACAAACATCCCAACTAGCTTGCTGAGGTCAACTTTCAAAGTTTGCACGATATTAGAAGATTTTGCAGTTTGATTTGGCACCTCTTTTTTTCCTCGGTCACAACAGTTCATTAGAGACACCAAGCTGACATCCAGTTTTCCAACTGACAATCAATCAATAATCAGTCAGAGTGATGATAATAAATTGTGTAGATTAGAACTTTGTAGATTGATTTTACCAAATTATGTATAAGACCACAATAATTATTTATTGATTGTTGGTTGATTGGTTATTCATGAAATTGCTCACTGTCTCTCTTGGTATCATCACATGTTTAAATCATTGTAACAATATTATTATTATCTTTAATTTAGTTAGTTATGCTATGCAATATAGGTGTAGCATTATTTAATACTGTCAATCAAAAATTACACATGTGTTATCAGAAATGTATTGTCATGAACAGTATAATATGTATGTATTATGTAATTGATGTTGTTAATAATATACAAATATTTTTGTATTTTTTTGGTTTCTGGATATTCTGCAATGTTGCGTATTACTATTATATATGTATATATTTTTTGTAAACGTGGTTCTTAAAATACTCTACATCAGTGGTTCTGAAATTTTTTGATTCGCGACGCCCTTGTTAAATCTAGATTTTCCAAAGGCTCCCTGTGTCCATTTATAAATTGACCGATCCTTAGGTTTCATTATAGTATGTGCCGAAGACACAATTTCGTGAAGGCCCCCGGGCCGTGGCTCCGTAGGGCGCCACGACACACCCTTTGGGAATCACTACTCTACACACACTATTCCAAACCTTTCTATTGAAGTGACAGAACCTATAACTCTTCTTTACTCTTAGTAGGTTGATATTATCAAAATAAAAAAGTATTCTTGATAGACAAAATTTATTTTTGGATAATGAAAGAATAAAGTAATTTCTAGTTCTAACAAAATATCTGTAAGATGGTGTCCACCATTCTCTATACACTGATACAACCGATTCTGATCTACACGTTCCAACATGTCCTCCTGAATTCGGGCTATTGCCGAATAAGAATCTTCAGTTGAACAGGGTTCTAGGGCGGTGTTTTTTAAACCTCTACTTTGGTTCTGGAAATCACGTCGTAACAATTCTTGCACAACAACCATCACGTTGGGATGGAAATTAAGATGTTTACAAGAATTCTACGCATTGAACAACTTGGATATTCCTAGGCCGGCTGCACGTTTGTGACCGAAATGTTTCGGAGATCTCAAAATTATATTGTGTATCCATGCAATTATATCCGCAGATTTTAATGCCACTGACTGCGCTTTCCCTCTCAGATTTTGAATGACTTTCTTGTGCGTGACCAGTTTGAACCCGCTCTGGTCAGCGACGGCGGGTCGCGGTCCTTGCATGCGCCTTCCCTGCTTGTTCACGCCGACGCTCACTCCAACGGTAGGTGCGATTTTGTGCATGGCTCGTGTAACGTGTGTGCACAATCCACTACATGTGTTCGTAGTGTTAGTTGGCAGCATCGTCTGCACTTGTGTGTTGCCTTTTCAAGCAACTACTTTTTATATTTTTATTTACGCCCATTACAGGGACATTTACAAATAATATTGAAAAGGTAAATGTGTATTATAATAGATAACATAAAAAAGAAAAAACATAATTTGACGCTTTTATCCAGAGTTCATCTGCATATCATTATTTTGAAGGAAGTATGTACACAAATATACTAATTTAATTTATCCCCGAAATCACAAAAGTGGCCTCGCCCGGAGGGGGTGTAACATGGTTTGTTAAACTGTGGCGCCCTAAACTTAGGTATTAAATGTGATACAAAAAACAGAAAACAGTATATTCACTTACCAGAAGAAAATCTTCAAAGTATTAGTTACACAAACACATTGGTGAGTAGATTGGTTCTTGACACACATTAAATTTATAAATTTTGGTTCACAAAAAAACCCAGTACATATTATATATATAGTACATTTTAATTCACAACAATACAATAAAAATAATACTAATGAAACTTTAATTAACTTCTAAACTTAGGTTCTTTTGCGCATGATAAAACACTCTGGCATATGCAAGGCTACTCCACAACGTTCACACTCCCATCTGCTAGTGCTCTTTTTCTTTTTTGCGGAACATACTCTGCATTGGCGTTTGGCAATGGCATTCCTTTGTGCAGTCACAGGTATAGGTCGAGCAAAGTGTGCCCAATGGGCTGCCTGAAGTCTCCTTTCACTGTCAGCCGCAGGACGCCCTATCCTGTCATAAGCTGGTAATTTTACTCTTTCTATAAGCTGCTCTGCCACTATCAGCCGAAATTGACAATACTTCCTACTTAATACAAGTTCTTATGGTGATTTTTTGTATAAGCAGTATGAATTGAAAAGACATATCAAGGATATAAAAAAATATTTTTTTATACCCTTTCAAGTATCGTCGCATCAATGGAAACGAAGCCAGTTGTTGGTCCATTTTATCTACTCCCCCCATACCTTTGTTATATTCAACAACAGGTAATGGTTTCATCACTGTAGCTGTTGATCTTCATTTTCGTGTTGAAGTCATTTCAGCAGAATCATGCATCGTGGATAAAATGCAAACTGGTTTTTTATCTTGCCATTTCAATGCCATCATTTTGTGACTAAATTGGGCTTCAACTTCACCCTTTTTCAGTTTTAATGTTTTGAAATGGGGCGGCATTTGTTTTCTATTCGTTCGCACTGTTCCTAAAACATTTGTCCCTCCTTCTTGTAAACGTTGGTAAAGCAGTGGCGAGGAATACCAATTATAAAGAAATAGTGTGTATCCTTTGGAGAGATAAGGTGTCATCAGCTCTCCAATTGAGCATCTCCAATTTTTTTCCCGGCTTAAATACGAAAGTGAACCCGGTACCCACTGACAGATTCACACATTTTGTAGTATGTTAAACCAAAACGAGCCCCTTTTGAGGGATTATATTGAATAAATGAAAGTGTTAATAGTAAGTGCGTATGAAAATGAATGAAGCAAGGAGTGTAAGATCGAGTTGTTAGGCGTTGCATTTCATATCAGCGTGATCGGTACTATAATAAAGAGACGGGTAAAGCACATATAACTGTATCAATTACATGCCAATAAACAGTTAGAACGTATTTAGTTAATAGTAATGCAGATTGAAGAATTTTCTCATACAGCCGTAAGAATTCATGTATCGCACAAGTAAGTAATGAAACAATGCGATAACAAGAATACTTCCAACGGTTTTAAGAAACCTTCTGCATCTACAACAAAAATACAAAAAAATGAAGGGAAAACAGTTTACATTATATTCTTGGCTGTTTATATCTAGTGATCTACTTCATCTAATAATGATATATCTACAAAAATAGACTTACATAACACATGGTGGCAATGGTGGGTGGATGATATTTGGCAGTTTTCTTCTTGGGTCAATTGTCAATTCACGAGTTCAAGTTCAATAATGATACCTGAAACTAAGAAGAAAGGATATTTACGTATAGAAAAAACAGTAATATTATTATTTATAAAATAAAACAATAACTTTGTTTTACATCACTTTTATTTATACTTTAGCCGACCGGGTTTCGCTACTACCGTAGCTTCTTCAGGGCAGTTATTGATTTCTTCCCGATCACATCTTGTTCGTGGAATAATAATAATATAGCTACAAAAAACACTTACAAAATACATGGTGGCAATGGTGGGTGGATGATATTTGGCAGTCTTCTTTTTGGGTCAATTGTCAATTCACGAGTTCAAGTTCAATAATGATACCTGAAACTAAGAAGAAAGGTCATTTACGTATGGAAAAATCAGTAATATTATTGATTTCTTTCCGTTTATATCTTGTTCGTGGAATAATAATAATAATATATCTACAAAAATAGACTTACATAATACACGGTGGCGATGGTGAGTGGGTGATTTGGGTCATTGGGTCAATTGTCAATTCACGAGTTCAAGTTCAATAATGATATCTGAAACGAAGAAGGAAGGTTATTTACATAGGGAAAAAAAGCAATAATATAACTAATTTCTTCTCGCCTACACCCTGTTCGTTGAATAGGTATTATATACACAAAAAGACTTACATAGTGCACGTTTTACTGCAGGTTCACATTAATAAACATTAATCGCTGAACTTTTCTGCAGCTAAGACTAGTTCTTTGGGCTGTCACAATTTGACCAGACTTTGAAAACACCCTTTCGCAGGGGACCGATGTCGTCAAAATGCAGCAGTGCAACCTTTACACCTCTGATAAAAGATGGTACACATATTGGTGCTTTCGCCACCAATCATTTGGGCACTCCGTTTGTTTAATCGCCGTGTCCTGGATGTACCGCTGGACTTCAGCGATTGCTTTGGCTAGGTGAGACGTCGTCGGCTGCACCTTTGACATGATGGCTTCCACATCATGCCAAACTGTTAACTTCGATATTATATCATCATCATCATTATTGGCGGTGGCGGTAGGTGGTGACGCCACTGTCGTCAATGGCTGTTCAGCGACATTTGAATTCCTCTGACTCATCGTCCTCGCACATTCAATGACGTTCTGCTTTGCCTCATTGGCTGCGTCCGCATTCATAAAGAGATGCGACTTAAATCGGGGGTCCAGGAAAGTGCACACACCCCAATGTGGCACTTCTCTCAATGTGCTGAAACCGACTTGCAAGGTTAACAGCAATTTCTTTGGCAACGCCCAATGCGTTATGGTGAAGATTTCGTAAATGGGGAATGGTCTGTTCATACATGTTCAATAATGTAGTTCTGAACACAATCACCATACTCCCTGTTACATACTGTTCACCACTGATATCATTTGTTACACCCTGCAATGAGATTTAAATTTAAATCATTTACAAAATTGTTTTAATTTTTTAATGTAAAATAATATAATTTTAAAAAGGTAATTACTTAAAGATAATAATGCTGTATATATTATACATAAATTATATATTTTTAAATACCTCCAGTGATTTCAATACAATGCGCAAGTCCTTGCATACTTTCCAGTCTTCACTTGTCATAACTGGTAATTCTCTATCCAATAATCCTACGGTGGATCTGATAGCCTTCTCGAGAACAACAAATCTCTCCAACATATAGTGAACGGAGTTCCACTGTGTTGGCACATCCTGAACCAATTTCCTTGGATGGGTTGATCCCATTTGTAGCTGGTACCGAAGCAATTTAAATACCTCCAGTGGTTTCAATACAATCCACAAGTCCTTGCATACTTTCCAGTCTTCACTTGTCATAACTGGTAATTCTCTATCCAATAATCCTACGGTGGATCTGATAGCCTCCTCAAGAACAACAAATCTCTCCAACATATAGTGAACGGAGTTCCAATGTGTTGGCACATCCTGAACCAATTTCCTTGGATGGGTTGATCCCATTTGTAGCTGGTACCGAAGCAATTTAAATACCTCCAGTGGTTTCAATACAATGCACAAGTCCTTGCATACTTTCCAGTCTTCACTTGTCATAACTGGTAATTCTCTATCCAATAATCCTACGGTGGATCTGATAGCCTCCTCAAGAACAACAAATCTCTCCAACATATAGTGAACGGAGTTCCAATGTGTTGGCACATCCTGAACCAATTTCCTTGGATGGGTTGATCCCATTTGTAGCTGGTACCGAAGCAATTTAAATACCTCCAGTGGTTTCAATACAATGCGCAAGTCCTTGCATACTTTCCAGTCTTCACTTGTCATAATTGGTAATTCTCTATCCAATAATCCTACGGTGGATCTGATAGCCTCCTCAAGAACAACAAATCTCTCCAACATATAGTGAACGGAGTTCCACCGTGTTGACACATCCTGAACCAATTTCCTTGGATGGGTTGATCCCATTTGTAGCTGGTACCGAAGCAATTTTTCTGTTGCCAGATTGCTTCTTTTAAAATAATTTACATACGTTTTAACCTGCAAACATGTATATAAAAATATTGATGTGATTCAGAAGCCTAGTAATATGCATGATAAAAATTATTTATTTTTTACCTTATTTAGTAGATCCTTTATGGGGCTTATCTGCAGTGCACTTTGTGCGACTAAATTTATGGTGTGAGCCATGCATCCAAATTTCTTCAGGTGGAGCTCCTGGATGGCATTCTGAACATTTTTGGCATTATCCGCAATTACCATAATCACTTTGTTGGTCAGTTTCCATTCGTCTATCAGGCGTTTCAATTCCTGTGATATATTTAATGTCATATGCGAGCCCTGTAATGGGGCACATTCTAACAAAACCGATTGCATTGAAAATTCGTGGTCAAAATAGTGTGCAGTTACTGCCATATAGATCTTTTGAGCAAGAGATGTCCAACAATCGGTTGTTAAACACACATCTTGTATGTCATGGTTTTTCATCCTTTCCTGAAAGTCAGTCACACATTTCTCATACAATGCAGGCAGCATTACGTTGGCAATATATCTTCTGGTTGGAATACGGTATGCCGGATTAAGTAGCCGACATATTTTTAGAAATAAAACTACCTTGAATTGATTACCTGATTGAACCTGATTTGAGGCTGGATCAGCTGTAGGTCTAAATGAAGATGTCGAAGGTTGCTCAAGTGGCTAAAAATGGAGAATAAAAAAAAACTAACGTTAATAAATCTATAGAAAGCTAAAATTAAACAATATTAAAATACGTTATTAAATATAATGCAAGCACGGAAAAAAAAAACAATAAGCGAGTTATCATGTTGGTTGGAAAGTAAAATAAATGTAATATGTAATTCTGCTGGTTTCATAAAAATAAAATAAAATGAAGTACGGTTGTTGGAGTATTTACCCGATTCGCAGAGATGCTGGTACAACATCTTCATCTTCTTCAACATTTAATGTGGTTCTAGGATTAATGACATTAATGTTATTGGCGGTTAAAGTACTCTGTCTTGGATCTGCAGGTAAAATTCCCAGATGCTTCGTTTTGAGCTGTTTTTTTAAATTCGATACTGTTGATTGGAATGACAATTTGAGCTTACACAGTGAACAAATAGCTATCTTTTTTCTTCAGATTCTACTTCGAAAAAATTCCACAATTCAGACACTCGTCCTCGTTTCATTTTAAAAAAAAAACTGTTGGTCAATAAATCAAAAATATCTGTATTCCTTCAATTGGGTACTAAATAACCAATAGAACACGTGAGATACAAGTATGGTTAGCTCTTTCACAAAGCCCATTTTGCTCTGGCGTATAATAATTAGATTTTTGATGTATTATACCTGCCTGGTTTAGGTAACTTTTAAAATCCTTATTGCAAAATTCTAGACCATTGTCTGTTCTTAATATCTTAATTTTCTTACTTAGTTGATTTTCAACAACTGATTTAAATTCCTTAAATCTGTAAAAAACTTCACTCTTCTGCTTCAGAAAATATATGAATGTCATTCGACTATAATCATCTATAAATAGTAGAAAATATCGAGCACCACTTAATGAACTCGTTTCCATGGGTCCACAAATATCACTATGAATTGTGTGAAGCGTTTCTGTACTTCACTGACCCACATGAGAAAAGGGTAATCTCATTTGTTTTCCCTCGCAACAAGTAATACATTGAGACTTGGTTATGTCAACAGTATTGTCATGATTCAAACCGCATACAATACCGTTTCTCATTTTTTGCATATCTTGACTGTTAATGTGTGCTAATCTTCTATGCCATAATCTTCCACTAAGAGGAGTAGTCAACAAACAACTTGGTGATTGTAATCTCAATTTATAAACTCCTTCTATCATATCTTCTATAGCAGCTAATTCTTTCTGTATATTATAAATATAGCAGCATTTTCCTTTGAAGTCCACTTTATTGCCATTTTTAATTAACTGACTGACAGAGATCAAGTTCGTGGTAAGGTTAGGTACGCATAAAACTTCTTTTAATGTAACTTCGTACTTACATTTCGGGGTTAACGTCACAATATTAACTTCTCCTGAGCATAAAACTGGCATACGCCATTATAAACAATGTTTTCATTCGGTGTCATGTGAACACAAGCACCAGAATCTATAAACCAGTCAATTTTATTGAAGTTTCCGCTCATAAAAACAACAGAACATGCATTAGACTTCTTCATATCATGCGCTGATTGACTAACAGGACACTGATTTTTAAAATGTCCTTATTTACATCGATAACATATGATAGATTTGACAGATTTCATTATAGTTTTGACTTTCGGTGTACTTCCGACAACAACATTGCGACGCTGGCGCGCTCTGGCGAAGAACGCCCCAACCGATTCGGCGTCATTTCCTGTCATGTCGATTAATTTCGTTTTTATAACATCTGCACTGATTTTGATTCCACTATGTTCGATAGCCAATATCATTGGATAAAATCTTTCTGGTAAACCGGCAAGCAATAAACAGCCGATCCATTCATCGTTTACATTGAATCCGGTTCCACATAATTTCTGTCCGGTTTCAATAATTTGCCTGACGTAGCTCTGCATCGTATCACAAGTTTCAAGGCGAATTGATATTAAACTCCTTAATAAGGATATGCGTCTAGAAAAACCATTATCATCGAACATTTGTTTCAGCATTTTCCATAAATATGCAGTTGATTTAGCTTGCTTGATATGGACGTACAGACACGAATCTATTGTAAGGATTAACTTGGCTTTTGTCTTTGCATCGTCTGCTGCTGATATAGCCACAGTTTTCTCGGACTTTATGCACTGTTCCATACCTTCCAATATAAGCAAATTTTCCACAGCGAACGCCCACTCATCGTAGTTTTCTCGTCCTTTCAGCTTGGTTATACTTGTGAGGTATGAATTAGATGCCATTTCTGTTAATAATATCCAACCCTTGTATGGCGGTATTATAATACGTATACGTGTTACGAATATATTAGGTTCAGGCCTATCTCCGTTAGATGGCACTGACGTCGGGTGGGCCAAGCCGGGTTGAGTGGCGTCTCAATGCTGCAATAAGGTCGGCCATCTGTTGGACATTATCCTCCTGCAGCTGCTGGTTTCGCAATCTCTCAGCTCGTAACTCGAGCTTCGTCTGCCGGAGCGTGTCCTCGCTTGAAGCATCGCTTCTCGACGAGGCGTCGGCCACGGCAAGGGGTGTCAGGCAGTCCGAAGAGGGACACGCGGTCTGGCGAGCGGCAGAGCCGGGCAGCCAACCCTCAGTCATGAGCCTGAGGGTCAGGTCCCTGTACTATCTAGCGGCCTGAACAACGGTAGCCAGTTGTAAAGGGGCTCCCTCAACCAGCCTCTCCCGATCCGACTCGCCACGCAGTAGGTGGGCCAACGCACCCGCCGCCAAGACCTGGACAATCTTACCCCATGAACCCGCATAACTTCTTGCAAATGAAATTGTTGTGTTCTGTTCTGAACGAAGATATGCCTTTGATACGTTTGCCACAATTTGATAATTAATACAACGGATAGGAGTTAAAAGTACTTGAAACTTCTGTGTCATCATTCCGAAACTACATTCGTTCGTCTTTCTTCCTCTACTCAATCTGTAATTGTAAATTCTTCTTTTATTGTCAAGAGTGCCATTAGGATAAGGTCTCAACAAATATCGTTTTAAAGGGAACGCATTATCTCCTACAAAAAAATACGGTACTTGATGAGTTTCATCGTGAGGCAAAGGGGAAGATTGGGATAGGTTTAAACCATCTCTTTCCAACCAATAACTAATTTTCGAATTTTGGAAAATTCCTCCGTCGTTGTTGCGACCAGCGTATCCAGTTTCAATCATTGGAAATAATCCATTGGCGTCACAAGCGGCCATTATTAAGTTTGGAAAAAACTACTTAGGAACTTCAAGATTTGCAGTGTACAACAGGGATTTTTATGGTCTTTTGTCTTTTTTATGCACTTATACTACTTACGTTAACACCGAAGCCGGGGGAACTGGACATCTCTTCGGAAACGCCATCCGCCACAGCTTCCGTGGGGTCAGACAAAAGTATTTAAGGATGCTACCTTATGTCACTGTTTGGATGTAGATTCAGCAACGGACCCTCGACGTCCGCTCACCTCTCTGTAGGGACTTTCTCCAACGCACAAGGCAAGGTTCGGTTTCATAACCTTATATTTGGTTATCAATAAATTAAACCATACCCACTTCCGGTAAATTGAATGGACGCACCCCGGCGTCAAATAAAACAGGAAATTAACAACATAACTACTCCCACAAAAAAACTTCAAGTTCGCGCTCAGTGTCAGGTTATGTCTGCCGCCATCTTGAACCGCCGCCTCTACCGGATATCCAATCCATAGACACTTGATGACATTGTATAATAGACAATCGCAATGTTGCATCCATATCGGAGATAATAATTACGTTACACTGTCATGGCAGCTATTTCGTAGCTTGTTGGTCCGTTGAAGTATTACGTATGGACCATCTCTCCGAGGTCCTAGTTTAGCACTAAAACCTCTTGCAGCATTGCTAAGAGCATGCGAATGGACAAGGACATGATCCCCGGGCTGGTATTGAGGATGTTCTCTTCTTTTATTGTCCATGTATTCCTTTTGTTCGCCTTGTTTCTGGTCATTGTGATGTTATCGAGTGCTCTCGCGACGTAATCTGTAAATATAAATAAATTCGTAGTGGTTGATCGGCCATGTCTAAATCCATGTTGCTGCTCTATCAAAAATGGTTCAACTTTGGCATAAACATATTTGTGGATAATCATTTCCAATAACTTAGCGGGTGCGGAAAGAATAGCTACGGGTCGGTAGTTGGTTGCTTGATACTTGTCACCATCTTTGTGTAAAGGGGTGACCTTTGAAAGCTTCCATAGTTTGGGAAAAATTCCGTTTTTGATAGTGAGATTAAATATATATAAAAGTGGCCTGGATAATGGTTCGGAACATCCCTTAATAACAAAGGGTGGAATTAAATCAGGGCCAAACGATGTTTTTGGTTTCAATTTTTTTACCGCTAAACTAAAATCCACGGCGTCGACGTTTTCAATAGAAATATTTTGAGCAAATGTTGATCCAGATAGCCCTGGCACAAAAGATTCAAAATCAACTTTTTCCTGATTATAGACAGATTTAAAATACTTTGCGAAAGCTTCCGGCATGTCGACTCCTTTGTGTGTACAATCATTCAAGTTAATATGACTTAAAAAACCCCTGTCACATTTCTTGTCGGAAATGTATTTCCAGAAGGATTTCGGATCGTGTTTGACATTATTTTCTACATTCAAAATGTAGTTATTATGGGCAATTGAAATATTACGTTTAATTCTAGTACGATAACATTTGAACAACTCATGCTCACTTTCCAAACCTGATCGTTTCCACCGCCGGTGGTGTATGAACTTTGTCTTTATGTCCCCGATAATCTCACGCGTAAACCATCTAGGATAGTTTTCATTTCGCGGCGCTTTATTCTTTGGAAAACATTGATCAAAATACGCGTATATAGTGTCATAGAAATATTTCACTGCCTCGTCAACATCGGAAACCTCTAAGACAGTCTGCCAATTGTGGTCACGCAGTTGACTGTATAGCTTCTCAAAGTCTCCTTTGTTGAAATTCCAACCACGGGAGTTATGTTTGGAATGAAGATGAAGATTTTTTAACGGTCTAACATGTTTAAAGCTAATTTCTGATAAAAGCGTTGGATGATAATTATCCTCGGAAACAAGACAAATCAGACTTTTGTACAAACACATTCAAATTACTTAAAACTAGGTCTAAAGTACGATCACATGAGTTCAACACTGTATTCAACTGTTTTAGTTGAAAAAGTTCCATTACATATGCAAGTTCGATGTTTACAGCATGTGGATTTTGTGACGAATTAATATTAAAATCACCAATCACTAAAATTTTCTTATCGGCAAAATAGCTTAAATTACTAATTAACATTTCAAAAAGAATCATATAAACATTTGTTTTAGAGTTGGGAGGGATATAAACAGCACAAATAAATAGACATACGTCTTGAGTAATGACTTTGACCCATAAATTTTCATCTCCTGTTTCCAAATGGAAAAGTCGCTCAGCTCGCATGTTTTCTTCATTTAGCAGCGCCAACAGTAGACCGCCACCTCGTGTTTGACCAGTGCTTCTGTCTTTTCGGAAAATGATATATCTACTGTCGAAAATCTGCGCATTAAAAATTGACTCATTTAGCCAACTCTCAGTAATTACGATTACTTTGTGGTCTTGGTTAAGAACATTTTCTAAAAAAAGTTTCGTCTTCGATCGGAGTCCTCGCACGTTTTGATGTAAAAGTAGTCATTGTATTCGACCAGACTTTTTATCACTTTCTTGATTCAAAGAATCTTTTTTTTTGTAGAACCGAAAATGACGTACAATTACTCCACGGGGCCAAAGTTCCTCTTTTAGGAGAACATCAATTTTGTCTTCGTTGACTCCTATTTTAAATGTTGAGTATTCGTTCGAGAACGCCATGAACTTCTCAGCACTGCAGCTCAGATCAGTATTCGTTTTGACGTGGGCGATCACTTCTACAGTCGTGTTGGGATCTAACCGAGAAACAATTATGCATTTTTGTTTAGGAATTACCTTTATTCCACTTTTGTCATTGGTTCCGACGACGAGAACTTTATTTTTCGTGCGCACAGCTGCACTGTAGGATTTCTTAGCGGGCTGTGTGAATTCAGGGCCGGCAGATATTAACTTCGTTATCGGATTGCCGGACGGTACCGGTAGCGAGCGGGGCGGGCAGTGCGGGCGGGGCAGGCGAGATCGACTGCGGCTGCACGGCGGGCTGCGCGAAAGGGTCGGGGGCCTGCGCGGGAACAGGGCCAGTGCTCGTACTAGGCAGTACCGGCTGTAGTAATATCGGGTCAGAAGTATGTGTTGATATAAGTACCCTGGCTGGCGTTTGTAGTGCTCTGCGGACTTTGGACCTAGTTTGAATAGCTCCGTCACGGTCTTCCATATTATTGTTGTACTCACAAATTTTGTTTGCAAGTGACACCAACATCTTGTTTTGCTCTGACATTTCCTTGCGTAATTCGTCAATGATGTTCGACTGCACTTCGTTCCTTCTCTGAAGTGAAGCCACACTTGAGATAATTTCGTTTATGAATTGTCGCGACATTGCACCGAAAAAATATTATATTAGCGGAGCTCGTTAAAAATGCGTGTGCTTTGTGGCCTACACTATAGACAATGCTCGTTGAGGGCTATCATTTTTGATAGGCTTCTTCTTAATGGGACTTGGGAGAGGCGGTACGTATATCTCACATTCATGTGGCGGTGAGGATGGCAGACGACTTACTGGAGGAGGTATTTGAAGTTTAACCTCCTATTGCACCATGGTCCTGCTGTTCTCCTAGAATGGTATCACCTTTCATGTTTAGGAGGAAGCCTTCCTCGGGGCTGTCAGCAAACGCCCATGCGCATTGTGGAATATTTAGCTCAATACCCGTGTCTATGATGAAGTCCACTCCCAAGAGAGTACGGCTTTCGTGGCACCCTGGGAGGACGATAAAACTAGAGGGTATTCTCCTTCCTCTTAGAGTCACGGTGGCGTTGATGGTCTCCATCTCTTGACGTTTCGGAATTCCATCCGCGAGGACAATATCCATCGTCCTTTTAATTGCTTTGAAGTTTTGGGCGATCAGGTGTCTGTGTAGATCGGCCGACGCAACACTTAGTTTGGCCCCGGTATCCACATGGGCGGTACCAAAGTGCGATCCAACCTTAATACGTAAAGTGGGTCTTGCTCGGGGGAGCCCTACTTCGCTCACTGAGCAGAAATCGGCTCGTGTGGTAGGTGTGTTTATTTTTCCTCGGTTGCACTGCGGGCACTTGCTTCTTACAATGCCCGGCTTGCCGCAACCATAGCAGGCAATCTTCGGGACACTGGTCGTCTCTAGTGTAGTTCTGGTTTGTCGCGACGTAGGTTTATCCCTAATTTTATAATGTAATTTTATCCCTAATTCGGATTCAGCTGACCGTATACCAGATCAAGCTGAACCTTTTTTAGGTGGGTGGGCGGAGGTAATTCCGCAAGTAGCATCATTTGCTTAGCAATAAAAACATTAGTTGATACGGAGGTATACTGTTTACAGTTGAATATTTCGGTGTACACCTTGTACGCCGGTTTCATAGCGGCGAAAGCGTGACGTAGAAAGTTGATTGCATCTACAAAGGGAGATTTTTAGAGCATTGAACTGAAAAATTATGAATGTTTAAAAAATTTCGCCATTGTTTAATATCATTATTATTATTTGTATTGTATAAATACTTATCTTTTGAAATTTTGTTAAGTTTTTTTATTTAAGATTTTAATAATAAAATTATGCTCATATCCATTATTTATATCTATTTGTTTTATTGTTGAAAGTTCAAATAAAAAATGATTATTAGACATTGGGACATTAACAAGGTGATGTTTCATGGATGGAATGGAAGGCGGAATGTTTTTCTGAGATGGGGTGATTGGAGGTCTTATGAATTATTGTGTCGGTATAGGTGGGTTTGCGGTATATATTAAAATCAATTTTATTATTTATGATGTTAAATACAAAAAGTTTAAATCATTGCCTATTTCAATTTCAAATTTAATTCGATTATGAAAGGAATTTAAAAGGTTAAGAATGGTATTATTTTGATTCAAGACAAAACAATGGAGTTATTTAAATGTATTTAACAGTGAGATTCTGGCTCAAATAATTATTTTTGTACCAGAATCTCACTCTCGAGGATGTCTTCACAACCTCCTGTACAGCCGAGCGGGCCGCACAAACTTATTTATGAACTTATCTGTGGGGAGATCTACATCGTCATCTTAATTAGTAATTCTCGCAAGTCACTTATTGCCAACTTTACAGGAGAGGGTAAAAACTGTTAATTTTTTAAACTAGTTAATTTAAAAAAAATTGAAATACGCTTTGGAACTTTTTTAAGTACCAAATTAATTAATGTACCCATAGCTTGGCATTTGATTGTAGATATTTATTATTTTGGAACTACAAAATGTCATTACTGTGGCAACACAAAGCCACTGACTTTGAAATGTGTTCTTAGCATTCAAAGGAAACATTTTGGAAATAAATGATGGAGTGGCAGGTGCCGACTCTTTGAAACTTTGAGGGCTTTAAGCATTTCTATTTGTTAGGTCATTGCAACAGAAGTCTTAGTAATGAAAGAGGAATTGATTATATCAATGTTGTTGTTTGGAGGTGTCTTTGATGAGAATAGAATTCGGAAGCGCTCTAACATCTTAAGGATGATAGTAGGGGTGTCAAGGTCTCCCCACTTACCTGCAAATGTGCGCAACTGACCCCCTTGAAAAGAGGGCCTGGTGTTAAAACCTCTTCCGGTCAGACTTCCCCGCCCTTTCCTTAGGCCTATACCTATCCCTGCGAGAGAAAACTTTAGCCCCTCTACGGGTTGGTTCCTGACCTCGGGTCTCTGGCTGTTCCCTTCTCGCTATGGTCCCCCCCTGCTGCAATTTGGGACGAAAGAGCAGCGGGTTCTGAGCTCCGACGGGTCGAACAATTTGTGGAACTGCTCTTGATGTACTAGGTTGAGGAGCGAGGCACTTCTTCACACCCCCCGACCTATCCAGCTGTGCCGACAGGATGTTCGGGTCAAACAGAAATTCGGTTATGGGTGGGATCTTCCGCAAGGCTTCTCGAACATATACATCACTGATGCCCCGCAATGCCCCCTCTCTTCGATACTCAATATGGCTTTCCCATTTGCCGCAAACCATCTGCATTATGTCCTTGGACACCTTCTGCGACTCAGACCCTGCCGCAAAGATAGATTGCACTTTCTTGAAGAGAGTGGCAGTACTCAACTTCACGCCTGGTTCCTGGTCCGTTTGGGCTAGGCACTCCAGCTCCGGGTTTAGTGCCAGCATTGAGAAAAGAGGGGTTGCGGTGTACGACTTCTGGATTTCGAGATAGCGCACATTGTTCCAGTTAGACGTCCCCAGATGCTGCAAGAGCTCCACTCTTTTAACCCTCTCTGGGTTAGCCAATGGTATCTTTGGCTGTTTTAGCTCTGTTGTCCACTCTCCGAGATCCAAATCTCGAGACTGCCTAATAGGACAGGTCAGTCCGATCCCCAAATCTCCGTCGGCTTCCCTTGCCAGTCCCTCCCGGAGCGCCACAGGGGTGTCCAGGGAAATACTGTCGTCGTCGTCATCCGAGTCGCCACGGATGGGACCATCCGACCGTTTTTCCAGCAACCGATATATCATGTCCTGCATCTTGGACATCTGTTACGTTAAAACATCCACTCGCGGGTCGCCGGGTGCCGGTTCATCAACTTTGAGCCTCTTGGCTTTCTCAGCAGCGCAAACCTTCGAACATTTGTCCCGTGTTTCCGTCTGAATCATCTTCACAACCTCCTCCCTCGTCATCTGGACCTCATCGGCCGCCCCGCTCTCCGAACTTCCTGAATCAAACATATTTATTCGAAATTGTGCAAAACTTGAGCAAACGTAAATAAAAAAATAAAAACTGCTACACAATACACACAAATAACTCGAATCACGCAACTTCAGATTATAAAAAAATTAATAAAATTTAACAAAAACATAAAAATAAAACTTGACTTTTTGGAATTTTTTTTTGGTAATATCATTGTTGGAGAGTGTACTTTTCGAATTCGCAAACGCCGACAGTCTTATAAATAAATGAAAAACTGAAAAAATCAACAAATCTTTATGTGAAAAATATAATTTTTGTACGACAACGTTCGCCGAGACGGACCTTTTCGATTTTCAGAAAAAAAATTATGCAAAAAAAAAACATTTAATTATATTACAAAAATTAATTAATATTTTGTGTCTATGTTTTTTGGTCGGTGTCTGTTCTTCATGCTCACTTACTATGGAACGTTTTCAATGGAAACTGTCGGAATATTACGGGAACATTTCTCTCCAATGAAATTTGAATTAGCACCAAATTCGGATAGTTTTTTTTTTAATTTTCTTACTCAATTCTTTCTAGTTCTAGTTCTGACCGCTAGGGTCTCTAGTAAAAAATTTGGCAATGGCATAAAATGTCGTTTTTTATCAGATTTTGGAGCTGTTAAAAGTTTGAACGATAATTGTTAAATTTTTGTCATGGATTGCTCTAAATGTCGTGATTTTTAAACCTTCCGACATTTGTTTTAGTAAGGATTATCCATTTATTTAACCTCTCCGATAAGCATAATTAAAGGATTACGGAATTTCGTGGGCAATGGCTAAAGTTTAAGAAAAAATTCCACCGAGAGGTCCGCAGTCGGCTCTGATTGGCTGAATTTCAGAGTAACAATTTTGGTCTCGCCAAAATGAACCTTCCTATCTATCGAATTGGATAGTGAAAACGGTCATTTTTTGCCTGCTGAAAAAGAGGGAGTGGAAACTAACCCCTGTCCCTGCAATTCTCTCCTATTATTTTTGTTTTTGATGCCTATCACTTTTGTCGGACGGACACCGGCCGGACCTTTGTGCACTTCCCAAATGGGCACGCATTGCCGGCTACTGTTCTCCCCGTGTCCTCAACCTAGCGGCACGCTCCCAGCCATCTGTATTCCCTCTATATCCCTAGGGTCTTCAGGTGTTTCTCACCCTACCTCCCAGATACACTCTTCTTAAGGGATACTCTGGGTGACTGGTGCATTGCTTCACTAGGAAGAGTGTCGGAAGCAGGAAGTCGCTTTGCACTGCTCTGGAGGGACTGCCTTGGTTTCGTGGCTGCGATCTGTTCTGGATATAATTTATTTTTGTGTTTCTTGTTTATTTATTTATAGGTTTGTTGGTGTACTCCCGCATTTCATCTTGGATTACTTCCGTTATCGTCAGAAGGAGCCAATAAAGGCTATATTTTGTTGTCGTCAGTATCTGTACTAACCGCATTGATGTGCATTTGTGACTAACCTCCTTCTATGCGAAAGCTGTGAAGGGACACTTGAGGGTTTAGAGTCCTTTAAAAATTATAGATTCGTTTAATTAAAAAATTAGAGTCCTTGACGTGCACCCTGAAGGAGTAACCATAAGTTACTTATACCGGGGTGGGAAAGTGGCGGGTAACCTCAACTGCTGAAAAAGACACCTCCGATTTTGAGCAAATGTAGACCTTCGGGTGTTTCGAATGGATGGGGAGCTCAGCTCGCTTTTTGCCTGGCTGACGAAGTCTGAAAATCGGTGACTATAGAGTATTAATATATGTATTCACTATTGCGCCAAGCATTCCAGCTTTCCAGAAGTCTTCTTGCTATGAAAGTAGGAACATTCTGTCTGGATCAGAATCCTGCTTATGTTCACAATCCTCTATCATTGCGATACTCTGTTTTAGAACATCCACTAAATGTGTGCGTTCATCACCTTCAGTTTGCTTTTTATTTTTGCTAAGGAGTGAATGACTTCAACCACTGAGATTAGCATTGTTATAATCTTTACTATTACCGGTGTGTCAAGCATGCCTCCTTGTGTTTTATTTATTCTAAAATTTAAAAAACAAAAAAAATTGTCACTAATCTCACTAGGACTAGGACAGTCCTGTGTTAAGATGAGCAGCTATTGTTTATTAGAGTTTCCTTAAGAAACTGCAGTTGGTTAAAATGTATGTAAGGGCTTTTGCGTAATGTTCTACATTTTGGTTCCCGCCAGAAACTAGTCCTTATATTCTTCCACTTTAACTGTATAGATTTACCTAAAAATAAAAATTAAATTGTTTCTGATATCCCGCTACAGGCTGTTCCATGACAGAGTTTCATAGTTATCGGCTTGGACTAACTACAGTTACAAAAATGAAATTTTTTTTATCAAGTATGCTTGGCGATTTGAGAAAAAATGAGACAAACGACTTTTTCAGAATTGACAAGAACAGTGGATTGATATACCGAATGAAATATTAATTGATACGGAATTTGAAAAAAATAGTAACTTTCCTAATTGCATCGTCGCTATCGATGGGAAGCATATAAAGATTATAAAACCAAGTAATTCGGGTTTCCCGTATTATAATTATAAGAATTATTTTTCAATCATATGTTAGGTTCCTAGACAGATGATAGTTTTGTTCGGACCAAGGTAGGTGTGATAATTGATTGTTTTTGTGTTTAATTCGTAGAACTCCAATTAATATATATATTTTTTAATTTAATGCAAATCTATTTTAATAATGTTATTATTAAGTTCTGCAAGTATTTTTAGTTTTCATTATTGTGACAGCTGTTTCGGCGTTTAAGGCCATTTTCAAACTGTCCTTAGTAGTAGTAAAAAAAAAAAAGCATTGTATGTGTTTTCTGCATGAATATACGAGTCTCAGTTTACATTTCAGTACGCTCACATCAACACTTTGATAAAGGGACAATGCAGAATACAAATTTAAAAGAAATTGTAATGGTTTGAAATTTTGGTACTTGTTAAGTAACGGATACATATAATGCTTACATGATATCATCATGACATTTGTGACAATATAATAGAATAGTAGTACACACCTAGTCATAGTTCTATATGACTTTGTGCGATATACATCATCTTTAGAGTAAGTACATACAGTTTGAGTTATTAGTTTTATGATTTGTATTAAGGGTAATATTGAATGTGGTGTTTTGGTAAGCGCAGTTATTGCATTTTTCCTCCGAGTTTTTGTTTGGGCATTCCTTCCATTCGTGATCCATGGCACAATGTAAACATTTCCCGTTTTTATCCTTATTCAGACATTTTAACGCTGTGCGACCAAACTTCAGACAATGGTAGCACTGCGTCTGGGGGTTGGCATCCTCCACTCGAACTAATATTAATTTTTTCTTTTTCCATGAGGTCTTAGTACTCCGCTGATTTCCAGTATGAAGTTAGTGAGTCCATTTGGATTTTAGGTTTAAACATTTTTATCAATTTTACGGTGTTTTTTACACCATTTTCCATAATTTATTTGAAACCATCATTTTGTGTTTTTAAAGCCTCAATTATTTCTTCTTCGGATAAATCTGTTTGTGGTTTTCTTATGAACGTTTTTGGATTTTTCTTTTTTAGTTCCTCTGTGACTATGTTTTTTTTTTAATGTTTTGTTTATTTCGTCTGTTATAGGGCAAGATATTATCAATTTATTTCGTGAGACTTTTCGTACACCGTTTTCTGCAATACCCAACTAACTAACTAACCATCACGGTGTTTCTCTGCAGGGGTAGGCAGAGAGGACGGACCTCTAAACAACTCGATCTTGGCATACACTTCTTGCTTCATTCACTTTCATACAACGTCTCATACATTCTCTTCTGTTATTCCGACTTCTGACATGGCCCGACTCAAGTGTTTGATTCACTTGATCCTGCCATGTCTTCCTCAGTCGTCCCCGGTTTCTTCTCCCATTCACATTCGCGTCATATATTCTCCTTACACTGCAATACCCAAGTTTGATATTTTAATTTTTTTGACGATTTGCTCTTTTATTTCATCAGATATCATATCAGTATTTTCGCCTTTGATAATCAGTGAGTACAGGCGGACCTCGACTTTCGCACATTCTACATTCGCACAATTCGCTATTTCGCACATTTTTGAAAAATCGTTTTTTTTTTTTTTTTGGTGATAATGCAAAAATGTTTTGTGCAGTTGTTTCCCTGTCGCACTATGAAATACATATGAACCAGGTCCGTACTGTGAAAAGTGTTATGTTCTGTTCGCACATATGCATTAACATACGAGCGCGAGCGAGTCCGAACGCATGCGTTTGTATGTACTAATTTGTACACACTTCCTTCTGATCTCGACAGGTTTAGTCAGGAGAGTGGTATATCTATGGATTTAGTCTTGCGTCAGCGCACGTACTGTTCGCATTGTTCTGCGAGTTTTGTTTAAAATATTTCGTACGTGAGTGAGAAACGAAGAAACTGCGAAGTAGATATGGCTAAAAAAAATCAAGGACCCATAAACTTCAATCGAAACGAAGATGGATATAATAAAAAGCTCTGAAAATGGAGAGTATTATGCTTCAATCGGTCGTTCGTATGATATAAACAGGTCTACGATATGTTTGATATTAAAAAATAAAGATTAAATTACAGAATATGTAAAAAAAAATTCGAAATATATCATCAAAAATTGTTTCCAATAGTGATGAATGAAATGGAGAAATCTTTGTGTTATTGGATAAGTAATCAAAATCAAGAAAACATCCCTTTGAGTACTTCAATGATTTAAGCTAAGGCTCTTAGTTTGCATAAAGATTGGAAGGCTAGAGAATTTTAAAACAAGGTATTCTTTACACAATATTAAATTCACTGGAGAATCAGCTGATGAAGATGCTGCAAAAGACTTTATTTCGTCATTGTCCAAAATTATTTAAAATGGAGAATATACCTCTAGTCAAATATTCAAAGTAGATGAGACTGGTTTATTTTGGAAGAAGATGCCTAATTGTACATTCTTATCAAAGGACGAATCAGTTGCCCCTGATCTTAAACCTTCTAAAAACCGATTGACATTGCTTTTTGGTGGAAATTTAGCTGGTGAAGATGTTAATGAGATGATTGAATCTCATTCTGAACCCTTGACTAATGAATTTCTAATGGACCGACAAGAGAACGAAAATAGTATTCAAATTGAAGGTGAGGAAGAAGAACCAGAATAAATCATCAAGACCTTAACAATAAAAAAACATGAACGAAGCTTTTACGCATCTCTAAACATTTTTTAATATTATCGAAGAATGTGATCCCAATGAAGAACGCATATCTCAAATGCGTAGGGCGATCCATAATAGTACTGCATGTTACAGAACTCTCTATGAAGAAAAGAAAAAAAGTAGTAAAATACAACTAACACTTGACAAATTTATTAAGAGAATATAAATTTGATTAAATATTTACTTAGTAATTTTTGATTAATAAAAATTTTAAAGTACAATTTTTGGTGTTTTTTTTTTACATTCCTCTACTTTCGAACATTTAACTTTCACACACATTTTCAAGAACCAATCATGTGTGAAAGTCGAGGTCCGCCTGTATTTAGATTCTGGGTTTAAATGGAGAGGATCGAAAAGAAATGTACCATAATCCAAATGGCTTCGCACTAGGGCACTATACATTAATTTAAGAGTAGTAGGATGAGATCCCCACCACACTCTGGAAACAGCACGCATCATATTAAGCCTTTTTTCACACTTAGCTGAAATATTCTGAATATGAATGAATGTGGGAGCCAGGAAAGTTTATGATCCAAAAGTATCCCAAGAAATTTAATTTGCATACCGATTTGGAGAGGGACATTATCAAAACAGACTGAAAAAGGGGGTATTTTTCTTTTGCGCGTAAAAGCCACTACCTTTGTTTTAGAAGTAACTAAATTCATTCCATTTGTCAACAACCACTCTTTAATATTATGTAAAGCCAAATTTAATTCCTTCACAGCGTGGGATAGATTTTTGTGAGAAAAATATGTGAGGATATCATCAGCAAAATAAAGTCGTTTAATAGATGAAGGGATTACAATGTCTAAATCACTTATATAAATATTAAATAATAATGGACTGGTTACGGACCCCTGGGGTAACCCTTTCCATATTTTGCGATTTATTGTTTTTGAAGAAAAAAGTTCAATTAGACGATCTAGATTTAGCTTCTGCCTGTGAGCGTTTAACAGAAAGGAAATCTTCGAGGGACATACATTTAAGGAAAATGGAAATTGCTTCTTTTCTGGAGTTAACGACAGCAGTGCATTCTTCATCCCACCATGGAGTCGAATGTTTTATTTTAATGTTAACATTGCGTTTTTGTAGTGTTTTTTCTGCAGCTTTTATTACTATATTAGGAAATAATTCACACTGTAAACTGATGTTAACAAGGGAAGACTTAGTTGATTGAACAATGGAGTCTAATTCTAAAGAAAAATTTCTCCAATTCACGTCTTTGGTTTTAAATTTAAAGTTATTGTTTGCCGAAAAGGAATGAGAGGTCGTTAGATGGTGGAAGGTTATTATTATAGGGAAATGGTCACTGGAAAGGGGATCTTTAAGAATGTTCCAAGAACATTTGGGTATCACCGAATATGAGCGAAGAGATAAATCCACCGCACTTTTTCTATGTTGCGGGGCATTGAAACGAGTTGGGGACCCGTCGTTTAAAATACATAGATTATAGGTATCCATGAAATCTAATAGATTACGGCCAGAACGGTTTGTTAATTCACTACCCCAAGAGGGAGAATGAGCGTTAAGTCACCAAGTAACATATACGGGAGACGAATATGAGATATAAATGATGTCCACTCGTTTTCAACAAAAGTTATAGAGGGAGGGATATATATTGATAATATTGTAATATCAGATACAACAGCTGCTACCATTTGAAAATTGTTGGAGAGAGTGGAAAATTATTTCTTTAAAAGGAATAGAGTTATGGATAATAAGAGCAGTGCCACCTTTGCCATCCGGTCTATCATGTCTAAGACAATGATAACCAGAGATCTTAAATTGATACGAGGGTTTTAACCACGTTTCGGAGATGGCAGCAACTGAAATGTCATGTTCATCAAGTAACTGTACAAGTTCAATTTTGTTGGAGAATAGACTTCTACTATTCCACTGAAGAATTTTTGTTCAGTTTCTGATGCATTGGGAAGACAAGAGAGTAGAGATTTAACATAATCGGCAGCGTTGGACGGCACATAATTGTTATTTGAAAGAATAGTAATTGAGGTGGTAATTAAAGTTTGAATAAAAGAGGAATTTTCAATCATGACTTTAGGGAAAATATCGGTAGAGGGACAATTTTTTAAGGCTTTCCCATTGGGAACCAGAGATTTATTATTCCCATTCGGGTTAAGTAAAAGACCATCATGTTGTTTTTTATCAAAAGAAGGAATAAATTTAGGTTTGGATTTTATTGGTTTAAAAATCGTTTCCCTGTGGGAAGATGATAGAGGAGATTTAGGGGAAGAAAAATGAAAGAGAGAAGGGTTGGAGGTTATCTCTGCAAAAGATTTTTTTGTAGGAGGGAATAATTGAGACGCCTGAAAATAGGAAATGTTTTCTGAAGCCATTGGCTTGATATTTCTCTGTCTAGATAACTCTGGACAGGCCACACTAACGGTAGTATGGTTGCCCTTACAATTAATGCAAATTGGGTTTTTTATTGTATTTTGGCATTGTTCAAAAGAGTGATCCTCACCGCAATGGAAGCAGCGAGGAGAGGAATGACAAATTGGTTTTGAGTGACCAAATCGGCAACAGTTGAAACATTGGATTGTCGCGAATCTGTATACTTCAACGGGAAGAGCGTTATAATAAATAAATACCCGGGATGGTAAAGTTTGACCTTCGAAAGTAATAACAACGGATTGAGAAGGTTTCCATATAGTGGTTCCAGTAGATGTATCCTTGAAATTCAAACGATGTACTTTTAAAACTTTAGGAGTTACTTGAGAATCATTAAGAGCATCAACTATTTCCGTTTCTGAGAGGTCAGTCAGAATACCTCTTTCTCAACCCATTCTGGTTAAATTTAAAGTAGGAATGAAAGATTTGAATTTATTATTTGAAAGCGAACCTATTTTTTTAACGAAATCATTAGCTAATGAGGCCGATTTAAACTCTATGGATAGTTTGTATCGGCCTTCCGGTTTGATTGATCCATTTATAATACCAAGGTTGTTGTGTCTTGAGCTAAAAATAAATTTATTGAAATCCAGGGAATGAATTATTTTTCCCTGTTCAGTCCTTTGGACATTGACAATGAAAGGAGCTGAAGCGTTAAGAGAATACGTTAATTTAATAGATTTTTCTTCTAGAGGCTTTATTATGAGTTTCATGAGAGATTGGGTCTTCTTTTGATTTAGAAAGAGATTTAATTTTGGGAGGTACATTAAGACAAAGCGAAGGTCGTCGTTTTCGGGAAGGGAGAGTTATTGAAGTCTGAGTATCGTCAGTATCGTAGTCGTCAGGGATATTAAATATGGACTGAGGGTCCGGTGGTCGGTTCTCATCCTCCTCCATATTTAATAAAACAGAAAAAAAATTATTAATTAAAAATAAAAATTAAATAATATAAAGTCAATTAGATTGACTGTACACTCGACAATCCTAAATAAAATAATACGAACAAATAGTAAACAAAAATAGAATGTAACAATAATTCTTATCTGCGCCGAAGACAGGAAGTCATGAACACCGCGCTGGCTCGAAACAAATACACACAACTCTGCACACAACTGTTCACCTACGCGGTCAGGACGGAACTCCCTTACAGACTTGTCCCATAAGAATAATAAGTCCCAAAAATTTCTTCATATCTTGTATTGTAATGTCTTTCCATTTGAGAGATTTCTTTTATATTTAAAATTTGTGCATATTTTGATAATAATATCTGTTAGATTCTTGTGCAAGGAATGTAAAAAATTCCTCTCCTATGAATAAATTTGTTGTTTCCATTACACTATTTGGAACATTATCGTTATTTATACTTGGGCGACCTAAAAACTCTTCCAGTACTGGTGGATTATCTGCCAATGACTATTCTTCTTCTCCATCTTCGTCTGAGTCTGAATCCGAATTGCTTGAAATTGTTTGACGGAAAAGAGTCCGGGAACGCGCTGTGATTTCATCATCACTAAATTCAAATTCATCATCTGTATGTTTCTAAACGTCACTATCACAAGAATAACTTGATAAATTATCAACACACAATTCTCCGTCACTCTCATCACTACCGTAGTCCATTTTTATTAGGTATTTTTTATGAAAACAATATGTAACAAATAACTTTTCAAACACAACAGCGATCGATTACGAATATATCATACAATGATAGGTATTTTATACGAAATTCTTAAAGCGGAATGTAGACAGAAACGGAAATGGAGAACGTCTTTAACGAAACAATATCGCAATAACACTGGAGAACTGTAAAGATGAAAACGAAATGTTTATCTTACAGCTATTTTATTTCAAGTGAATGTTTTATGAGCACAGTCTGCCACCCGACCCTAATTCAACCAATTGCCGGGTACTTAGATACACGTAACCAAGATCACACGTTTCTCCTAATATATTGTTACTCTGTCAACGCGTTTAGGCGTCTCCCGCTCTTCAGCAATAGTATGCAAATACAAAAAGCGCTTTGAAGGGTCTCCCGCTCTCTACCAACAGTATGCAAAAGACGCCTTTAAGCGTCTCCCGCAAACAATGTGTTAAGAACTTCCCATTATTATTATTTTTATTCCTCTATTACTAGAGAATTATATTGTCCTCCATGTTAAGAGTTCACCTGTGTTGTGGATGATATTTTTCAAGGGTAAATTGATTCAGTACAGTGGAAGACTTTAAAATATTAATATAAAAACAATTTAAAAAATATAAAAGCAATTTCAACACAATAAAAAAGTCAGGAGGACTGCATCCAGTAAAGCTGTTGTTTATGATTTAATCATGGACTTGGCCACTTTTGATAATAAGTCGTGAACCTTTGGCCATGTTTGAAATTAATAATGCAGTTGGCCGTGTTTAGTATAAAAAAATTAATTATAGTATTATTTAATTAAGGGTGATAAATTTTACGCAAGCATTATCAAATTGTTATTTATTAAGAATAATCTTATACGTACGTAATTCCAATACAAATTATATTAAAATGCTTGAATTATTCAACTAATTTCTCAGTCTCTCCACGGCTATAGTGGTTCTATTTCTTTGAAATAAATAATGAAAGATTTAATGGACTTGACTTTTCTTTGGAAGAATTTGTTCTTTCTGGTTCCTCTTGTTTCAACGGGATAGTCGAATCATTTCGTTTGAATCATGTAAAAACTCCATTTAGAACAGAATGTCGGACGGAAATGTCTTATCCTCTCTCTCTCCGGTGAATTTCCTCATTTTGGGTACTTTTGTTGGACAATACAGAAAATAATAATATTTTTGTTCAACAGTAAGAAAGAATCCTGATTTACTGTGTTTGACTCAGAGTAAAATTAAGTGTGAAAATTTCGAACACCAACCATCTTCAGCAACTTGCATTTCTATTTCTTATTTATGTGGCCACGTATAGGAAAACAGGGCAGCGACTATGAAGAATATCTAAAAAAAAATACCTGTACACGATCAATATGATTGCCATTCAGGGTGGTCATATTTGGAAAAATGTTGATTTTTATTTATTTTTTATTTATTACAAACACAAACAAAATATTTACATAAAATCATCATACATAACATATCACATATATACAGTCGGCGTGTAAATATCTCTAATTAATGTGTTCACAACATGTGTGGTGTACGCAACAAAGTTTATGAATTATTCAGTTACAATAACAATATTTATTCACGATATTGTTCGTTTGCACGATGGCCAAAGAAATGAAGATGTTAAATGTTAATAATGTCACCAAAAATGTTCAAATACGTCACTTGCCTTAACGGGGAGAGGGACGTCGGAGAGTTATTATTTATTAATTCAAAATAATGATAGTATTATTACGCAATACGATAAACATAATGTTTTTAAATAGAAAAATATTTGTTAAATATTTTATAAATTTACGTAGACTTAGATTTATCAAAACCCAATCAGAAATATTACTTTTTTCTGACCGTTCCATTGTATGTTTTACAAAATATTTAAAATACGAATATGGTTTTTAAAGTGGAGAAAAGTATGTTTAATAATTTATAACATATTTAACAAATATTTTTCTATTTAAAAACATTACGTTTATCGTATTGCGTAATAATACTATCATTATTTTGAATTAATAAATAATAACTCTCCGACGTCCCTCTCCCCCATAATTTAAATTTTATATAATTAATTTTATTTATGAAAACATGAAAATAAATAAATAATATCTGCTATGGCCCCCTGGATTGAGATTTCAAATTCATTTACGGAATTTGAGACAATGTCAATGCTGTAATGTTTACTTATTTTATGTCTGATGGTATAAGTAACAAATGAAAAGCAATAGATATGAGACGAAAAAATAAACAAAAGCGAAAAAGAAACGTAAGGTATGAACAATGAAAGATAATGTAAGAGAAATAAGAGAAAATATGAAAGAATCGACATGAGACAGAAGGATAAAAAAAAAGAAGAGATACGACATAATTAACAAAGCAGTAACTCCGATATGATTGAGATGAAAGCATGGGGGTTACAGATTATACTCGTATATAGATTCCACATTCTTAATAAGGACAGCTAGAGAGTTCTCGTTTTTACGAGTGTAGATGTGTCCATTCCATCCAAGTGAACTTTATACAGTTTTTATTTGGCTGCTTTTCGGAGGGCACCATGCAGTTCCTTGTTCGCCGGCGATAGGTGTTCGCAGACGTAGACCGGTGATTTATCAGTGGAGTATTGTAGAAGCGCAGCATTGAGTTAATTGTTTGGGTTGTTTTTGTTGTAGTTTTTGTTGTGTTTCTCGGTCGATCAGAAATTTTACTGAGTTTTTGAACCCGGTTGCACGCTAATATAGCATTTACGATATCAGAAGATACTATTTTGCATATTTGCAGGAATGTCTCTGTGATTTCTTCATTTCTTTTTTCAGGAAGCATCTGGATCTCCACATTATTATTTCGATATGATTGCTCCGTGTCTCTCATTTTTAATTCCATACTTCCAAATTCAGTTTGCAGGCCCTTAGTATTCACTCTTCATGGTGTTGATTATTTCGGTGTAATCGTTGACTTTTTTACTAATTGTATTGAGATCTGATAGAAATTGAATTGCTCCCTCGATATGTTCCATTTTTTTAAGACTTTCTTTTATGTCGCTTAGTTCAGAACTAATTTTTTTTATCTATGATGTCGATCATATCCTTCTTCATGTTTGTTAACCCTTTAGGTGCCAGCGAACGATATATCGTTCCGATACATTATTGTACTCGAGTGCCACAGCTATAGCTCGAGCTATAAAATTCGTAATGCGTTACCCACGGTTCTAAAATTACGTCACATTATTGAAAGCATGTGTCTAAAAATAAAAGTAATCAAAATAAAAAATATATATATTAATGGATTATCGACACTTCTCCAGCATTTTTAAAAAATACATGTGGCACCTAAAGGGTTAAAAGTTTTTCTGAAACATCATCAAATTTGTTGTCTATGTGATTGATAAGTTTTGTGATTATATCGCTAGTTTGCCACAACTTGTTCGGACTCATTGGCGGAGCTAATTGTCAGAGATTGGCGAACATGCGTTTCCGCATTATTCCCTGATGACCGCTGTTTGACCTTGCAGTCGGGGCACTTCCAAGTAGTTTTGGACTGTTTTGATTGCTTTGTGTAGTATTATCTGGATATTCCGATGCACTGGAAGTGATACCTCAGCTTGCAAAGGCAGCAGGTCATCACGTCGCTTTTGTTAGCATTTAGCTTGCAGCCTAGTATTCATGTGTTTTTATGACTAACTAACCATCACGTCGTTTCTCCGCAGGAGTAGGCAGAGAGGACGGACCGCCAAACAACTCGATCTTGGCATACACTTCTTGCTTCATTCACATTCATACATCGTTTCATACATTCTCTTCTATTATTCCGATTTCTGACATGGCCCGACTCAAGTATTTGATTCACTTGATCGTGCCATGTCTTCCTCGGGCGTCCCCGGCTTCTTCTTCCACATTCGCATCATATATTCTCCTTACACTCCTTTCTTCATTCATTCGCTCTACATGCCAAACCATCTAAGCGTCCCTTTCTTAATCTTACTCATTACGCTTACATCAGCCTTGCATTCTTTACGAATCTCAACATTTTTCACGATCGATCATACATGGTTTTACCACACATTCGTCTCAGAGATCTCATTTCTACAGCATTCAGTCTACTTTCATCCTTCCTCTGCCAGTTCCATGCCTCACTGCCATACATCAGAGTTGGTATCAGCACTCCATTGTGGACTGCTAGCTTCGCTTCTTTGGACAACTTTTTGTTTGCGCCAACCGCGTTCAGTCCTCCGTTAATGGAGTTTCCTGCATTCACCCCTTTTCAATATCCCTATCAGTCTTTCCATCTCTCGTAAACATACTTCCCAAATACACAAACTCATAGACCTGCTCCAAGTATTCATCATTCACAACTATATTGCATACTGTTTTCGTACTCTCTCTTACAAACACCATGACTTTGGACTTATTTACATTCATCATTAGATCATTCTTCATACATACTTCGTTCATCCTAGATACGAGGGACTGTAGATCTTCCATACTGTTAGCAATCAGCACCGCATCATCAGCATACAACAGACAACATACTTGCAGACTACTCATTTTCGCGCCCAAGCCCACCTCTTTCAATTCTTGCATACAATTATCCATGTATAGATTGAATAACCACGGTGACATTACGAAGCCTTGCTTAACACCTTTTGTGATGTCAAACCACCCTATGACAGCAAATATAACTGATTTATGAGACTTGTTATTATATTTTGAGAATTTTTTTTCATTAATGATATATTTTTTAATTATAGGTTTTAAATATCTAGTACGTATGAGAAGCATTTTATTTATTTCTGTTTTAAATTATGAAGGAAGTATATGCGATGAAAAAAATATAATTTTCATAATTTTAGAGGCAACTTAGAAAATTATTTGCTGGTTTATTGTATTTTTTTTTAATTCTCTTGTTTGCTATGTAAATATTACGTAAATAAAAATACATAAACAAAATATTAAAAAAAAAACTTTTCGGGTCGATATTTTAAATTATGTGCGGCAAATTTGTGTTTCAATGTAAATTGGTCATTTTTAATTTAATTTAAAGTCCACCATAATGCTTATTTTAATATTTTTTCATTTTATATTTCATTATATTTTCAAAGCATACTGGGTAAAACTTTTTTTTTGAGGTCACACCGTTAGCCCCCAAATAATTGTTAAAGGTGCCTCTAAAATCGCGTAAAATCAATTCCTTTAATGGCCTATATTTTTCATAATGTTAAACAAAAATAAATAAACTTCTAATCCGTACTAGATATTTACTGTACTTTTTGATGAAAAAAAAATATTAGGTTTAGGTGAGTATTTTGTTCTCAAATCCAAAATTAAGTTTTCTATGAAACAGGCTGGCAGCCGTTCCTCTTAATTCTGCCAAGTGGCAATTGCCATTTGTAGCCAAGGCTTAATTTTTTTTATTCCTACCCATGTCTTTTCTCATGAGATGGTCGTCTTGATTTGTTTTCTTCATTGTTCATGTGATGATTGTATTTGTAACAAGTAATTACACCTATCATTTTTCAAGATAAAAACAATACTACAAGTAATTTGTCCAAGCATTGCCAAGAAAAAATTGTGGCACCCTTGATGTTATTTTCCATTTTTTTAATGAAAAATATTTATTTGTATTTGCCATTCTTGATTTTTGTTTACTAGTCCAGTGACTTATTTTCTTCCCTAGATAAGAGAAAGTAAAAGCAGCCTCTGCTTTTAAATGATGATAAAGCCGAATCTATATGATTTGACTTCATATTCCGGAAACAAGTAAATAACCTCGACATAATCATACTACTTAAACAAAACTAATCTCTACTTTCAGTTATGTATCTTACAAACTCATGCGTCCTTGGATGAATTTAAAATAAAGTAAAATAATGTTGTTATTATTAAGTTCTGTAAATATTTTAGTTTTGTTATTGTGACAGCAGTTCAGCATTCAAGGCTATTATCAAAATGTGGAGACGGCTTATGATTTTATTTGTATGCATTTTAAAATGTTAAATTGATATTTTCAACAAATACCCATTTACTCATGATAATTGAAAATTCATTTGGCACCCCAATTTGATGATTATCTGATGACAGGTTTATCTTAATTGTTTTGATGTGAAAACTATTTTCAATTCGATGTTACTCCGATTAGGAATTTAAAAGTGTTTGGTCCTGTCTCTTGATTATTTTCAGTGAGATTATTCCACACATTTGGTGATCAATCTGATGGAATTTGATAAAAAAATGTGTTTTGAAGTGCATTATTGCTCACAGGAATCTTATCACTGCAGATATTAAGGTGGCGACTGACTTAAGCATTCACATATTTACCGAATATTCATTAGTCTCGAGCAATGTTAACGGTGCCTGGCCATGCTCCACATTCCAGTTGAAATGGCAGACGTAGAGGTTGTGTGTGCTGTGTTCCTTCTATTTAAAAAAGAAAATAAAATGAGAAACTGAAAAATGATGTTCGCCCAGCAGTGAATATTACAAAGGAATTCACTAAAAAAACCTGACATCTGGCTGGAGCAGCTCAGTTCGCTGTATTAACATGGCGAATACATGTTCCATGAGCTAATGCTCAAGTCAGTCGCCGTTATTAGATTACTGCGCAACATAGCAGATGTCTAGAAACCAAAAGTTTAACCTACTATAGTGATTTACACTCCTAGAACAGGAATACCTCTTGTAGGGCAATATTATGATTAAAATTGTGTATGTGACTGTAAACAATATACAGGGTCCAGCCGCATGTAAAAATCTTACGCGAATTTGTACACACTACGATCCTTACGTGTAATTAACGATATCGTCAGTTTTTAACACACTGTCGTAACAGCTTGTGTTGGGTCGTAGGATTCGCATGCAATTCGTATTAGATTACATCACATGTCTCTGGACCCTGCCATTAGATTGCAGTGTTTAAAACTCCACATTTGTTGACCATCTCTTAATATATGAAACGGTCCCCGAAAAATGCCAATTCTCTACATGTTTATCAGCTGTCCGATCATGCTGGTCGACTTGTTCATGCCAAAAATTCAAAACAGCCCCCAAAGTCGATTTGATGATCATGAAATGTGATTAGGTTGGAACACCCTGGAGGACCTTATTTCTTGTAAAATGGTGGTGATTGTGGGCAGTGTCAGAGAGCGGTGCTGCTTTATTTACTCTAGGTCTGTTTTATCACCATAAACTTAGGTCTTATTTGGTGTTATATTGTATTCCTGAGATTTAAGACTTTTAACTGCACAAATAATATTAGGTTTATTTTATTATAAAAGGATTGTTATAAAAAATAAAAGCGATTGTTGCAAATTGTTAATTTTATTTGAAACCAAACTCTTACATAATAACTTTCAATTATTTATGTCGGCAAAAATAAGATTTAGTTATATTTAAAGGGGGGCGACAGGTTTTGGATTGATTTGAGTCACCACACCCCGGGTAGTATATTAACATTCAGTTCGACAGTCCATCACAGATCTACAAGAAAAAGACAATATTAGAAAATTTTAATAACTTTTAGCTCAACAATATATGATAGTTGTTTTGTCAGATATATTCATCAACACAAAAGTTTCAGAGACGAAAAATAAAATAACATCATTTAATGAAATGGTTGTTCCAGTTTCTTTGGTTGTATTTGTATATGGGTTTGCTTACTTTTCAAGGGCAGCTGGAATTCTAATGGCCAAATTGAATTGTGGTCTTTGGTGACATTTGAGCATTCCCCACCTGATCTGGACGCACATATTTTTGATGAATTTATCCACCACACCCCCGTATCGACAAAATAATAGACCTGTAAAAAGGAAGAAGCAATGTGTAAAACAGTAACTAAATTGAGCAAGGTAATTCATATAAAGGTTCTATCAGAGTAAGTCATCTACACATGGGTTTCAGAGACGAAAAATAATTTAGCATCATTTAGAAGAAAATTACAATGTTGAGATATTTTAAATTACGAAAATTATAATTTACCATTTGTCAAATGGGTGTAGAGTACGTTACAGTGGAAAGCATCGAATCCAGGCATCAAACTGTTTCACTATCCTGAAAAACAAAAATTCAGATTATTATTATCAAATCATTATTGTTTGGGTAAGATATATTATATTTTATTGGATTATCAGAATTAATTCACAACATAAATATTTGTTCAGAGACGAAAAATAAGAATACATCATTTTGACATTTAAAAAAATTATGCTATTCAGAGAGAGCATAAGCTATTGATTAAAACAACACTACGGATATAAAACAAACCTAGGTACGATGTTCAGAGCTCGCACAGACACTGGAACAGACCTCTACCGCCTCACGGAGTCCACCTTAAAATATATATGTTTAAATGTTAATAGATAAATTAAGACGATTTTTGACCAAACATATATTGTGAAAAATTGGTTCAGTTCTACTATCAATAAACCCACACTTTATGTTCGGTTTTAAAAAATACTAATCATCATTTTGAGGGATTATTGTGACCCTACGATACAAATCTATCTCTGCATAAGTCATATTTTATGTGGCCTCTGGATATATTAAATTTATGATGTTATTTCTGAGACTATCACTTCTGTTAACGGCACTTGCATTGGATGGATTTGCGGCGATGTGACATGAGTAAAAATATAATATTTAGGGTAAGGATACACGCATCGCACACTTTGCGTGCGACAAGAGTGTTTCTAAAGCATCTATTTTCATAGAAAATGTATTTCTCAATGTGTTGTGTACGTGGGACCAGAGTATCAGAGCTTTATACCTTCCAATAAGGAACTCCAGTGAAAAATATACGTTCATACAGATAAGCAAACGCCGATTCTGAATATATAACCTCCATTATATGTAGAATTTACAAATCGTTATTTAAAAGCCAACAAAAAAAATCATCTCATCAAAACACCGTGTGATGTTGGTACCATTGCATTTGGAACATCTGACGTCACATGCGCATTCTGTTTTTAGATTAGTATGGACATTTTTATTTTTCGATTTTGTTTTGTATTTTTTTAGTTTTGGAGAAATTTAAACTTAATTTAGGTGACTTTAAGCTTTATAATTGTCGTTCAATATAAACAACTATTATTAATGAAAGAAAAGAGTATTCACGAGCAAACCAATTATCAATATAATATTAATGGTCAATACAGGACACGGAAGTCAACCAACGCCATTGACGTGGCTGCATCCGCATGGCTCAGCTCCACTCAATGAGCGATGGATGCAGATGATGCGACTGCCACCCTGAAGACGATCTATTAAATTAAATTTATTGTACTTTTACTACTATCATCTATTAAGTTTTCATTTTATTTCTTTTATTTTGATGTAATTATTTTTTAACATTTTCTTCTCATATGTTTTTATATTATTATTTAACCTTTTTTATTTTTATTATTTACTTATTTAAAAAAAATTATTTTATTGTATTCATTTCTCTTTTTATATTGTATATATTTCATGTGATATGGCAGACTGGGTTTGCACTACCCACCCAGTCCTGCTGAATTAAAAACTCAAATAAATAAAATACTATTATTATTCTTTGAGTTAATGTTTCTAAAAAGGTACATAATTTTATTACTTATTTTTAGTTATGGTTTACCATGAATATATTATAAAATTATGTACGGTAAAAAGCTCATCCTTGTTTTGACATTTGACATTCTAACCTCAAAACTAATCAAAACCGAATGGCCATAGATTCGGAGGGCCTTGAAAAATTGAAAATTATTTTAACTATGTTTTTAGAAAAAAAAAACTAAATAAACTGGTATTTAAGTTTGAACTTCATTATCGATAAAAAAAAGTAATACTGGAGTTCCTTATTAAGTGCATCAATAATATCTCATTTCTCATTTTCCACTCTTGGAACATTACCCGCTCATGAATATCTACATAATTGAAAATTATTCTTTTGATATTTAACAAAAAATATACATTTTAGATTTATTTTCAAACAAGTTTTCTCCAAAGTGCGCTCTTGTAGTGAACAACTCCCATAAAAAAGATAAGATAAGACAAACTTGCATCATAATTTTACAACAAATAGCGTGCTAAAAAATCCACCATCCATATAGGTACTGTCCGAGAGCGAGTCCAAAAGAATCCCATATGTGCATTATGAATTCAGCGACTATGGGACTTTCTGTCCTAAGAAATAGTTCATACAAAATATACTTGTTGCACTTCAGCGGCAAACCATGGGAATTTACTAGCTGCCTGGGTGCGCACAGACTATGGGAATGTTAACACCAAATTTGTACGAAATAGTATTCTGCAAGTATAAATAGTTTTCCTGTGATTATTGTGTTTTAAGTTATTAAAATAAGTTAATTGCTGAAGATGTTACCTTTTTATATAAATAAAATGAACAGTTTCTTGCGCAAATTGTGATGTTTGTATTTAAAACAAATTTTTGTAACCTCGACATAATATTATTTGTTAGCAACAGACGTTTTAATTAATCTTGTTGCTAGGTCGTTAAATTCTGGTGGTGATATGATGAAACTCATAAGGAAAAAAAAAAAAAAAGATTTGTTTCTCACTTTTTTTAATCTCCGATGAACTCCAATAAGGCAGGCCATGAGCCGCCACTGTTTCCAAGAACACTTTTTAGCGAACGGAAATTTCCAGAGCGGGTTTTGCATCTCCACAACTCATCACCATATATGGTTTTGGCATCTTAGACATTTTACATCTCAAGCAACTGAAAAAAAAACAACTGTTATAGTAACTGCTTGTGTACTGTGGAAATAATGCCAATGAACGATTTTAAAATCAGATTTAATTTGCAACACTGTATGTTCAGAGACGAAAAATAAATTACATCATTGTAATAAGTTAAGATGTGTAAATTTTTTATTTTATTTATATTTACCCAGTAAAGTTGAGTAAATCCTTGATCAAGTCCGAGGAACGTCTTCCATCACATTATCATGTATGTATACCTGAAAAAGAAATTATTAGAAAAAGTACATGTTGATTGTAATAAATATGATGTATCAGGACATACCCGACAGACTATACAGCCAGCAATTCCTGAGCTTATTTAGAGTGAAAAATGTAGATGTCGTTTTGCTGTCTGATGACATTTTTTTTAACTGCCTGTCCTTTGGGTTATTATTAAAAAGTATGTAAAAAACATTGTTTTTTTTTTCATTAGATTTTGCAAAAACAATACTTGTTTACAATATACCAACTTGTATTGGAGAGATGAAAATACCCGAACACATCCGTTAGCTTCGGCCGACCTCGAAATACTAAACAAGATAACACGGGAACAAACTTGACGTATACAAATGTTTTGTGGGTTTCGGGTAGTTTTTTTGTATCTGAACGTACAGGATACGGCTTGTTGTGTTCGAGTGATAACATAGCGGCCGTATCACCTGCGTTCGTATGGGTAAGGCGGTTAAACAACCTAAGGCCAGCCAGTGCGGCGGCCAAGATTTGCAAATTTCTATGAAAACGTATTCAAGCGAACGCACTAGGCAGCCATGGCCGCTTGCAGTTGTGGATCACGTGGTTCGCGATCTGTCTCGTCTGTACGATGCTGCTGGAACGAGGTTAGGTTGCATCTACATTTTTGTCTCTAAATAAGCTCACAAATTGCTAGTTAAAATCTGTCCCGTATATTGCTAGTAAAGTATTCAATTCTTACCTAAACAACGTGGTGGCTAAGTGTGGGGTCTATAAATAAAGGAACAAACAGATGAACAGTTTTCAATAGCTATTTATTCACAGGAGAAACACACATTTGTACAGAGCTATTAGACCGTCAATGATAAAACAGCAAACTTTTCCATAAAGGTCGGGCAGCAGACATTTCCCAACTAAACTAGATTCAGGAACATCACATGTATGAAATAAAGAGGATATCCATTTCACATATCAAAATTCATATAAATTACCATAATCAATAAAAGAAAATACAATTAAAACACAAGCTTACATTGTCATTTCACAAACACGTTTCTTCCGGTCTCTCCTTCTACCTCCCTACTCTCCCAGCAGTCCTAAATCCCAACTATCGATAAAAGCCGTAAGTGCACTTTTTCAAAAACTAAAATTAACTTTACACAGGTGTACCCATCAATATTATTCATATGTTTGTTGCGTGAAAAACAAATTTAGGCAAACACGTTAACTCCAGATTATTTGCTATATTTATACAACAAAGTTACACACGACATTCAAATGATTTTACATATTTAGCTTTAATAACAAAACACTAAATCATACACGGGGTGATAAAATAAGTAGTTTCATACAAGCTTTTTTTAAAACTTAAAATAAAACAAGTTTTTAATCATACATAGTACCCATCACTTCTAGAGACAGCAGAACTCGTGTTGAATGATCAACTAACTTGATCCAATTCTCATTGGAATAGCTGGAGCTGGAGTTGGTCCTGTCGTAAAGATATTAATAAGGCATTCTTACTTTGCTCAGAGTTCCCTCCGCTATATACTAAAACTATGTACAAGTAAATGCATTATTATTCTGCACCATTAACAAGTATAACGATCATGGCAGCGTTGGCTGGTCTTATGTTAAATAAATATTCACACACTGGTTAACAATCTTAATGTGGTGGCTTCTATTACAAGGTGAATTGGTTACTCTTTCATAGCAGTAGATTTAACTAATACAGCCGAGAACCCCTTTAATTCATAATCCACAGGACATCGAAAACCAAATTTCAAATTAATGAATTTTCATGTAATTCTAAATTTAGGAAAAAAAAACCCCATGTCAGATTCAGAATTACGAAATAATAATATACAAATTGGGATATATTTTAGCAAAAATTTCGAATTAAGAGGGTTCAGCTGTAAATGCTCGCTTCACCCGACCGAGTCTTTCATCCGATAGGGAATTACTGACGACGAATATAAATGTAAAACAAGAAATCGGTAAGGTTCGTTTGTTATTTGGTATATAGAATAACTAAGTTACCTTGGCAGGTTTGCTTGTAATATGTTTGTTGACTCGAGGTCCATTCAAATAATTCTGCCAAATCAAATGATAACCAAAATGGACTCTGTGAGATCATTCATCTAACTTTTGAGAGTGAATTATTATAATATTCCTTCTAATCTCAATTCCGCTACTATGAGAAAGGCAAAACACAAGCATTAATAATATAATTAAAAGTGACAATACTTATTGTATTGTTAAGTTTGTTAAATAAACTTGGTGCCTTTGAGCTCAAATAATACATTTGTGGAGTTAGTTTGTTGTCAGTGGCACGCCGGCACCATTAGCAATTAGCAATTAACAAAGTATAAGTTAGCCTTATAAAGAAACCGCCGTAAGACTAATGGACTTTTCAAGCACAGCATTATGTAAAATCGATGCAAAAAGGTCAAATTAATCTAATAATTAGATAGTATAAAAAATCTATGCTTCCAAGCAATAATAAATAAAATGAAAACAGGTAGAAATACCATTACGATATTGGTGGTAGGTATTAAGATCTAAATACAACTAGTTTGAGTAATACGGTGACTTCGTGACCTAAAACCTTTAAAAATAAATTCATTTAGACAATATTGGTATTCAATGTACACAGCAATTTATTAGGAAAATTTTAAAAATATATCTGGAAATTAACTTAGTATGAATATTTCTACATTTTATTAAATTTATACCTTTATTTCGTAATTATTAAATAACTGACTTAATATTTACATTATAATACACATTTCACTTTAAAATAACATCAACCATTCAACAAGCGACAAAATCCTTTCTAAGTATTAATCTTTATCAGCAAGTATGAACTCGATTGAATCTGTCCGCACCTACACGGCTGTTCAACACAAGACTTCTATGTACATCACTACACGGGGCAACGTTCCAGTTACTCCGCACGATTGCATGCGATCCACGCTGTAACCATGCGCATATTATCAAACCACAAACAATTACCAAATCAGTCTTCAGGACGAAATTAAAATGATGTTAATTTCGGGGAATTTTAAAAAATTCTTTTCTAACTTTCCAAACGTCGCCTTTCTCACTTTTCTTATATACAACTTCTTACATTATAATATTAGGCATTTGATCAAAGAATCTATGTACATTGTATAGAAACAAACATTTCAAAATATATATTCACGGTTACCTCGTTGGCTCGGAAAACCATTAACTCAATATTATGTACAATTTATTATCCATTTTTACATTTAGGCGATATTACTTTCTGCGGTTATTCCTCCTCATTCAACAAGAGCCGAGGGTGGTTCTGACCACGCTGAAGTCGTTCTCACCAGAACTCGAGCAACATAATCAATATCAATGGATGCACAGATTACACATTTACACTGTGACTGCAATTTAAAATAATTGTTTACTAAACCATTTGTCAGAAGAAACAACTAGTCCGGGAGTCATCAGTCTTATGATTGTTTAGTTATGTGGGGTTTGGGGTGGGGTCAGTTGGGCGGATGGCGGGGAGCCTGCATGGTGTCCTGGCGGCGGTACAGCAGCAGGTATGGGGTGCGCGGCAGACGAGGGTGGAGCACCTATTAGACAATACACAAGTACTCCATTATATTTTACGAATTTACACAACAAAATTGCTTTACTTGATTTCAATACTAGAAGTGGAATTTAGAAAACTTTTATTTATTTCTAAAGTTAATTTTTAGGGTGCAGACTATGCTCTATGCAAGCGGGTTCTCTGCGGGGCATCGGACTATTGTCAGTGTATAAAGCATCAGAAAAACGATACATAAGAAGGTCTTCTTTCATTTCTATTCAGAGGACTCGTCGGTGATCATCATGTACTTGATACACTTGCGCATATTTCTTTAGCTTAAAAAGACAATTAAAATAATCAGGGGCCTGATTCGGGTTCTTTTCAAGGATAAGGCATTCTCCTTATCCTTAGTTATCTAGGATGACAGCTGTCATAAGCGTCTCCCACACGTACGTTTGCTTCCGCCTGCATTTCTCTATCTTCACTCCGAAGCACCCGCGAAATGTTGCGATAATTTAGGTGAAAGTCACCACACTTCCACCACGGGAGCGCCGATCCGTGGACCAGCTGATCTCCACGCGAAAGTGTAGATATAAAGAGCTTTCTCAGAGATCAGAGTGAAGTGTGGCCTGATGCGTGGTATGTCGTACGGTTTAAAAGTTTTGCTACAGTTTGACCATATATATCGTAGATAGACATCGCTATGGCCATTTACCAATTTAAATGATTAATAACTTCATGTCATAATTACCCATACGATTATAAATTACTTGCACGTGAACAGTGCAAATTTAGATAGTTTACTTGCAATGTTTTGTTAAAAAATTAAGTAATACTGATTTTTAAGTTTTTTAAGTCGGTGAAAAGCTGTAAACAAAAAAAAAATAATAATTTAAAAAGATACTTAGTATTCACCACTTTATATATATATATATATCTATCTAAATGTTTCGAAAGCGATGCTTTCATCGTCAGGAATATATGAATACTAAAAAATAATTTAAGTATAGACAAATGATAAAAATAAGAATTTGATATAAATAAAGATTTAAATTTTTTACATACAAATACAATCAGTTTTCAATTAGATAAATTTGAAATGAAATCTGAAAAAGTGTTAATAGTGAATTAAATTTAATAAATAATCAAATAATGTCAGGCCATGTCAGGAGTCGGAATAACAGAAGAGAATGTATGAGGCGTTGTATGAATGTGAATGAAGCAAGAAGTGTATGCCAAGATCGAGTTGTTTGGCGGTCCGTCCTCTCTGCCTACCCCTTTCAGCGATGATTCTTTAAAAACTTGATTATTATTAATACTGACTTTAAACATTATTAGGGAGTTATTTGTGGCATAATAATGCTATTAAGTTAATTGAATTAACAAAATTATGATGTTTGTAAAGTGCCTATGTCAGGATTTAAATTGTAAAAATTATAATAAACTACAAGTGTAAAAAGTATGTGTGTCATGTGTGATGCACCTATAGTCTGTAACAATACAGTGATAATTAAACCACAAACTCCTTTAATAGTGTATTGTCACTGATATGCAATCGCAATTGCAGTTAAGCAAAATGTCTTTAACCTTAAGGATAAGGCCTTATCCGTAAAAAGAACCGAAATCGGGCCCCGGTACCCATCCTCAATTTGAGAAGGCTCACGGTGGGTTGTTGAATCATTGGTTACAGTTCTAAAATGTACATTGACATGTATTCATTGAAATAATAAGTACATAATTTAAATTTTATTTTTTAAGGGACTGAAAAAGCCAAATTTCTTATGTGGGAACAATTATCTGTGGGTGGTTCAACTGCATTTCATGGAAGGTGTGATCCTACCTGTTGCTCCGTAACGACTGTGACAACGGAGTCGTCGTACCGCAGCCAGCCGCCCGTGCCGGCGTGGTACGCGTCAGCCAGGTAGTGTCCCTTCTCCAGCTCGGCACCCTCGTGATACACCACGGCAAACAGCTTGTAGGAGCGCTGCTTTGGGTTGTACTTCATCTTCGAGTTGATGATCTCTACAATGCAATAGACGGAAGCCACGACAGCTAGTTAGCCACGGACAATGTGTGCAGACAATGGGTGCATGGAGATATTGCCAGATCAGACTCATTTTTATCCACATCATCTTTAGGATGACGAAAAATATTTTAACATCATTTGTGTGGCCTATACCGCATAATATGTATGCTCAGTAATCTTATAACAAAGGTAGTATTTTCAGAATAACCTGGCTGTGCTGGCATAAGTTTCAGTGGCCAAAAAACTCACAATTCTAAGGAAAACAAAACACATGCGTTAGTAGAACTCCATTATTTAAAATCCAAGGGCATTGTAAACCAAATTAACAAAGTCCCACATATTTCGAAATTTTAACAAACAAAAAATTCACCTAAAGGTCAAATTCAACGGCCGAGCCCTAAAATTTAGGCAGGTATTCATAATAATAGACTTATTCCCGTGTAAATCCAATTTTCGCGACTGTACCGATGCGACTGTACCGATGCGACTGTACCGATGTGGCTGTCCCTTCAAAATTATCAGAATAAAAAAATAAAAACAATTTTATATGAAATTTTTTTCAGATAAAATTTTGAATTAACCCTACTGTTTTTGTAACAATGTTAAAATTTGAATTATTGCAGTCTTTGTTTGAAGTACAAACACCTGGTACGGGAAGGCCGGGAAACACGCGTCCGACATTTGCCACGTGATAACGGGTCGTTTCTAGAACTTGTACAACTCGGCTGTGGAATGATTTGCATGTCTGCATTTCCTTCGTCAAGACCCAGGCTCACTATTGTCTTTCCCCAAAGATCGCCAGGGAGGAAAATGATTCCCCTCAGGGTTTCCCCTGTGGAGATAATAGTCAATTTGAAATAGTATTAAGTAGATCACATATAAATTGATTAAAATTCGCAAGGACCGATTATTGATATGATATAAAAGAATGAAGTTATTCTGAAAATGAAATGTTATTCAATAAGTACATGCAAGAGTAAAGTATCACATACTGGGGTCAATCTTCAGGTCGATGGGGTACTCGATGGTCTTGAGTATCTTGGCAGTTGAGTTGTCTTGCGGGCGGCAGTGGAAGCACTTGAGGTGCAGTAGCAGCGCCGTGGGCAAGCGCTCCAACAGCGACTGGCTCCACGCGTCAACGGGGCGCCCCCGCTCTCGGCACCGCACCCCCTCCATCCGCTCGCGTCCCGCCACCCGCTCCAGGGCCTCGCGCACCGATGTGGATTTCTACAGGCACGAACAAACCAACTGTTATATTGAACAAGTGCGGGGACTATAAATAAACAAGGATGGCTGTATCAGACTTATTTTGTATCCGCATCAATTTTTTGGATGACGAAAAATAATTTTGAACATCATTTGTAAATTTTGAATACCTTTACTTGAGGTCAGTTACAAGATTAATTTTGATCAAGTTTTCAAATACCAAGTTTAAGGCGATCCACCGGCTAAAATTCTAATGAAATCATGTGCACATGCGAGTGGCGACAAGGTTGAAAGTCCCGCTTAACATCGGCAGCATGTATCGATTTGCACAAAAAAACCATCACCAAAATGCATGTTTTATTCTATTCTGTAAAGCTCAGACATAATATTAAAATGTTTTAGTCATATTCTAAAAAACTTAATTTACCACAATGAGAAATACAACAATAACGGAAAGGGGGTTGGGTTCGTAAGTAGGAGAGTTTTGGCGTTACACATTTTTTTAATGTCTGATACTTTAATTTTTTCTAGGCTTATAAAAAGAGATACCAAAAATATGCCCAGTTATACGAAAGGTCAAAGTGTGTTCTATTTGCAGTATTTAATTAAATCATTTACGATATTTCTAGTCCATCAAATTCTCAAACCGAAAATGCATGATTTTGCATCGCCTTAATTAATACAGCGAAACTATCTTGTAGTCCAACGCTTTGTCTTGCATAGGCGAATTCAATGCGAAAATATCGAATGGTCAACGGTTCTTGAAAGTATCTTAAGTTTCAAAAGAGGCGAACGGTGAATTACAATGCGGGACGTGATTTGATATTGAGGCAGCGACTGTCATCATGGTTGAAGAAGAAATCCAAGCTAAAGGAGCCTTACAATGTCACCAAAATATATCATACAAACCATCCCTCTCATTTACCTACTTTCACTTCCTAAATATGATAGACAGCGCAAATCACAGAGATTATGATATTAATAAAATATATCATACAAACCATCCCTCTCATTTACCTACTTTCACTTCCTAAATATGATAGACAGCGCAAATCACAGAGATTATGATATTAATAATAAATATTTGTTAAAATTACTCAATTCAAGAGTCAAAATAGTGAGCTACTATTCAAAAATATTAAATATTATAATATTTTTGAATAGTGGCACTCTAAGCCCGCTCAAAGGTCACGAGCTGCAACTGATTGGCCATTGGCCCGAGACATGTGGCACGACTTACACGTGACCTGGTGTCCTTGGTTGGGAAAAAGAAGCGGAAGTCGTTTGAGGAGAACTGCAGACTTTGGATGGGTGACAGCTGTTAAGAATAGGTAAATATGGAACAATTGGTATGGAGGCCTTTGTATCCAGAGCTGGATGCCCGAAGACTCGTAAAGAATATGGGAAAACCTTAAATGGGTCATTTTTTTCCAATTTTTAAAGGATTGAAAATCAAAAGTAATCTAGCGAGTAAAGTTACAATGCAAGAAAATAAACAAGTCTTACTTCAATATCCAGCGGTAGAGTGAAGAAAGGCTGGACGCAGTGGGTGGTCTCCGGCTGCGGGGAATCGGGAGCCGACAGCCGTTGCAGACGGCTCCGCAGCTGACCGCGGAAGATGTCAGACAGCGGGGTGCGACCGGCGAGGCAACGGCGCTCCACTGATCCCTTGTTCTTGGGACCCATGACCTGCAACAAAGGCAAATGATGTTTGTATTCAATTAAATGTGAAAGGTATCACAGTATGGTTGGTGTTTATTGTTGGTTCAGTTCTACTATCAATAACCCACACTTTATGTTCGGCTTGTTTAAATTATTATCATCATTATAAGTGGTTGGCACAAATTCCAAATAGAATACACTAAAAAGGTTGAAAACTAAGGCATTATCTAATTTGTATGCGAAGACCACAGTATGGCACCCCTTGCACAAAAACAAGGCGTATTATTACGAAATTACTTTAAATATCTAAAATTGACAGTAATCGGCCGGCTGCAGAACCTGATTTTCACCAGTGTTTTATTTATTATTGAATTGAATGTGGAAATTAGATTTTTTTAAGTCCCGTGGATTTCAAATCAACAGGGTTCTAGTGCATTGGCCAAATTAGTGTATTCTATAAAAAGTACCTTAAGAGAATGAAAGCAAAGATGTGTTAACAATATTTACCTTCCACTCGTCATCGTCGTCAGAGTCTTGGGCCGCCAGATCGTTTCCATTGGGCACCACGGGAAGATCTTTGGGCTCATCGGGTTCCACCAACTTGATAAGCTGCAGAGAGCACATAATCAACATTAGCAAGTATTACAGTGGCGGGGAAGCAATATAGAAGAGTGTATACAGCATCGGAAAAATGACAATGAAACTCACTTAAGTTGTCTTTTCGGTCCCCTTATTTGTGCATAATTTACCCCACAGGTTGTTTCCTTCAGTACCATGGAAAACCTTAGAGATTATTTACGTACTCACATCACTTCACATCCGAAATTATATTGTTTAATAATGTTTCTATAATCCTTATTATATTTAACTTGCAGTACTCTCGAATTTTATTATTCTATGCCATTCATGTCTATGTTTGTACCTAATCGAATTTATTTAGTTGGAATCAAGCCATGATGGAGGAAGCTAGAGTTGAATCTCGTCGGTGTCAAAATAATAAATTATGCACTTATTTATAATCGGTCCGGTCTGTGTCTGAGTTTACAAATGGGTCGCGCTCCCACCCATGAGTCATCTGTACAATTCATCTGCTAACTAAGTGCTCACATCATTACGCAAGCAACATCTTCCGCTTATAATGATGATAGTAGATTTTCAAATATTGTCAGATTTTTCGTAATGTTTGTCTTTCTTTAAAATAAAACTTTAAAAATGTCACTCCAAACATAAGTAAGACTACTTTGTGTAAAAAAAATATAGCGTTTATTATGTAATGCATACCCGTTTATCTAATGTATGTGTTTTCTTTTTGGTATAGGTAAGTGAAACACAAAATATTTCCTGAGATTAACTGAAGAATTCGGAAGGTAAGCGTGTTTTATATCTGCTAGCTTCGAGTTTCCCAGCATTCAATTGAATTTCTAAGCACTGCATATTTATTTAATGTCCATTATTTATTCTTTTTTTTTTTATGTTGGTAACATTTTCAAGCCGGAATTTTCAAGCGTGTACGAATTATTAGCTTTTCTTTATTATAATACGTTCTTCTTTTGACGTTTTGTAACGTAAATACTGACCCCGCTTAAAAAGGCATCACTGATATTGTCTACGGAAGAGATTGGAGAAAATATCTATGGGAGAAATCGGATGGAAGGAAGCGGCAGAAGAAGACAAGATGGCCGGGGAGGTGACTTGACACGGCGGACAGTGCCGAGAGTTTTTGGGAGGAGTTATGTTAAGTGACTGTTTCGTTTGACGCCGGAGAGTGTCTAATTAATTACCCGAAGTGGGTATGTTTTTTGCTTAATGATGGCCAAATGGTAGGTGATTAAACCTAACCGCGCGTGTCCTGTGCTTCGGAGAGGAATCCCTGCGAAGTAATGTGTGGACACGAGGAGTAGCTGCTGCATCGAGGACCACACATGATATGGTAGCATTCATACATCCTATTGCCTGAACCTCACGGAAGAAGCTGTGGCGGATGGAGCTTCCGACGAGTCATCATGGACTTCGCATCATGGACCGTGGGAATCGGTGAACATCCGGCTGGAGCGGCCTTTCCTGAAGCCGGAGGAGAAGATTATGACCACAAGAGCCATCATTTATCCTTTTAATCAATTATTTTTTAACTTAGTCTTACTCTCCACTCTTTTCTTCCTCTACCATGATAATTGGGGTTGTATAGTCAATAAAGACTATGTTTTCCTACCTTAGGGTTTTATTTACTGAATCACAACCTTCCCGCACTTCATCCATCAGACCCACCCACAAATGCTGAGATAGAGTCGAGCAATAGCATGAGATGAAGTGTTACAGTTTTCTTCCTTTCTTTTCTTTTGCGACGGTATTTGAAATGTTTTAATGAGGTCTTATGTACATCTAGACATTGAATATCAAACCAAACGAATATTTTCATCAATGATATGGTAATTCTTGTGATGACCTCGGATTGATAATAAAATTCACCGTCATCCGCACAATCACTTTGACTTTTATTTAGACTATATTGACAGTTGGAAACGAGGAGAATAGCCATTGATCTCTATTAGTTATTCCTAAAATCTGCTTGTTGGCAAGGCCGGTATACCATATTTATCTCTTAGGAACATCTTAGTGACATCTATCGGAACTCTTTGGAACTACTGTAAAGTTGCTAACAAATCCATCTGTGCCTTATGCTCAAACTATAACAGTAATAAAGTCGTTATTTTCAGTAATTTGTTTTCAGATGGATTTGTCATTTAGCATCACATACATTGTGTACATTAATTAATATTTATAAGTACAGTAAAACATTAGTTTTATGTCACCCCTATTTCATGTTTTCCTACTTTTTACTTCAAAAATCCGCGATCCCATTTTTTCCATATCTTCAGTTTTAGACAATCTTTTCATCGTCCCCTTGAAAAACGTAAAAATGAAGTTTTTACTGTGAAACCTGCAAATATTGTGATTTTTTTTAAATAACAAAAATCTGGTCATTTACGGCAGTGGCAGACTATTGTCGGTTTTCTTCGACCAGTACTGATTTCTATGGCAATATACCAAGTTGGTGTTCATACGTGTGCCACCCTGCATATATTTCTATAAAATCAGCATGGGCCGAAGAAACCGGCAGTAGTCTGTCTGCCAGTACCATAGAGCGGGAAAATACTAGAGATGCCTTTACACGCAAGGGGAAAAAACCAAAAAAAGAGGGGGCGAGGAACGAGTTCATGCTGGTCATTGTCATTTGATTTGTGAGTACATAAACATCCCAACAGTCTCCGGACCAATTGCATTGGAATGCAAAGTATTAGTATTTAGTCTTCGAAATGGAAATCTGATAATGATCAACTCGTTCTTTTTAAAATTGCATGGAATTTATGCAAATTGCATGGAATTTATGCAAACTCTTGTTTTTTTCTGTAGCTGTAGAGTAACATATTCCAAACTAGCCCAAGCTGCCAATGAGTAAAACAGTAAATAAAAAAAGGTTCGACGTGATTGCAAAAACCGAATATTTCGTTAAAGTATTTAGTTTGACCCTTTATACAAATGTTTCAAATTTGCTTACCGCAGTCAGGTGAAAGAAACGTAGCAATTTAGCTGATCACTAAAACTGTTTATGTATTATATTTATTCTCTTTACCACTTCTATTTTTACAACGTTTGAATGCGCGCGCAGGTTAACCGTAATTATTGTTCGATTCCTTAATATCTTTGAATAATCGCTTGCCACCAATCATTACACGAATAACACGTCATGTATTCGAGAAATGCGTGAACCCACCTGGTGCCAAATTAAGGTTGTCACGTGGTGGTTGCCTCCAGCCGTCGAAATGGAAGACAAATTTGGTTATTAGACCTCAGTGGCCAGCGCCGTCACGTGCAATATTTTAAATAAATATCATTTTACATTCTAAGGCTTTAAAAAATGTTATAACTTGCAATCCAAATCATGTTGCATAATATGACACCATAATTTTAAGGTATCCTAATTATAGATATGTTGAAATTAGAGAATCTTCCTCACCAAACTAACCACTGAGTAGTCTTTTCAAAAGAGCGGTTGAATGTTAAATTTCTTCCGGAGAACATAGTGTACATGGACAAAGACTCAATTTGGATGCATTGTCAGGGTGGCCACAAAAAAGGGATTTCAAAACTCCCTGATAATTCCAGGTTTTCCAGGGCGGTTTCTACATTTTTCCCTGATATGTTTTATTTGATATAAGGGAATATCGTTAAAAAAATTATTTTTGAAACGCGATTTTCATCTATGCCAGAAAAGGCTGGATTCGTGCATTGCTTAAATGCGCTTGATACAGTAGAACCCCGTTAATTCGAACCACGATAATTCGAACCACGATAATTCGAAAAAATGCGTAATTCGAAATTTTGAACAAAAAAAATACCGGAGAAAATTTTTTCATACAAAATGTGATTAATTAATCCATAAGCCGCCACGTTTTTAATAGGCACCGATTTTGGAAATTAAACTTCGTTTCAACTTAATTTCAACAAACAACATCGATTTCAGTAGGGGGAAGTGAAAAAACGGGCACTTTAATTTTTATTTCATAAAAAAAATTCATACAAAAATTTATCCTGTAGTGATGATATAATGTGCATATTTTTTCATCAGCCCCGACTTAGAAGTTTATTTATGATTAAGTTGAAACTAAGTGTAATTTCCAATATCTACGCCTATTAAAAACGTGGCGGCTTATGGATTATTTACCAAAATGTGTTTTTTAATTCGAAATTCGTTAATTCGTAATTTATTTTTATTAAACTAGGCGGAAATATATCGTATTTTTACCAATGTACATCGCATATCTGAAATAAAAGGGCTGGCACCGATGATAATTCGCTGCGTAATTCCGATTTACGCAGAAATATGTTATATATTTACAAACATTCTTCGAATATCTGAATTTGAAATGCCGGCGGCAACTGATTTCGGCCGCGGTTTTTCGATTTACACGGAAATGTATCGTATTTTTACGAATTTACTTTGAATATCTAAATTTAAAGGACCGACTGCATTTGAAATCGGCTGCGAAATTTTCGATTTAGGCGTAAATTTACCATATTTTTACGAATATAGTTCGAATACCTAACTGAATTTAAAGGGTCGGCCGTGACAGGATTCATCGCGAAAATCAATTCTTATTTTTACGAATTTGCATTAACTATCTGAATTTGAAAGGCCTGCTGTGACATATATCGACCGCGAAATTTTGCTAGCTTTTTCTTTACAGATTTCGCACCTACTAGAATAGTATAGGGGATAAACCAAGGCGGGTGGTTATTGACATGTTGCAAGGGCTATTTACGAAAATAATAATAAAAAAAGACTTACCTATCTAGTTTGTCTTTGTCGGCATATCTTTTATTACACACGCCGCTAGTCTAGTAACAGTAATAAAACACAACTTAGGGACTTCACAAATCGCAAAATAACGAATATCGTCTTATTTTTGGAATTCCCTGATATTCTACAAATATTTTGAAATTCCCTGACATTTCCCTGATAATTCCCGGTTCGGTAAAATTCCCTGATAATTCCCGGTTTTCCAGGTCTGTGGCCACCCTGATTGTGTTATCATTGATTTCTTGAGGTTCTTGTCTTTATTTCGAGTGAACTATTGCTTCTTGTGCAGACAGAATTAAAGATCACAATCAGCTCACCTCCAACATCTCATCATTGAGGCCATTGAGCAGGCAGCCCAGGAACTCTTCGGCATCCTCCTGCCTGCCGTCCACACGGAAGCTGTCCCCGCCGGCTTGCACGTCCCTCAGGGCGCGCAACACGGGGGCCGGCTCTAGAGGAGGTCCGGCCCCATGCAGCACACCCCCTTCAGGCGGCTGATTCTCCGGTCGGCTGCAGCGCTCTGCACGCGTGGTGCGAACGCCCGGCGCCAGCGGGGTGAACTCCTTGATCAGCTCCACCCTGGAAGATTACACATCATTTTATAGAACTGGCATTACCTATTCAAAGGCAAATCAATTTTACTTAGGTTTCAATCAAACACCATAAATAATGTGAATCACTGTGGCTGTCTGGGTCAGTAAGTCCTCGATCTACCCAAGGTTGTAAATTTTGGAGTTTATGGATGGACTGAATGTCGAGAAAATTTTGACACGGATGAATGGGTGACTCGTGTTACTTGTTAGTTTGAGTTCATTTGTCAAATGTAAAGAAAAGAATCTCAAAGCAATTGGTTTTTATATTTAGAGAATTGGCTGGACAAATGTTGTATACAGTATCAGAAAAACGATACATAAAGGGGGTCATCTTTCATTTCTGTTCAGAAGACTCGTCCGGGGATCATCATGTACTGTATACAATATTGATTACATTTTGTAAATTAACAACTATTCCTAGGAGTTTATCCTAGCACATGATTTATGAAGCCTTTAATATATAAGTATAGTTACATGGCATCGATGATAGGCGTGGCAGACTTGCTCTTCCGCGGCTGATGCGGCAGGGACTTAAGCATGTTGTAGAAAGGCGGGCAGGCGATCAGTGCCTGGAGGATGGCATTGATGTAACAGTAGTTGGAGCGGTTGGAGAGGCCACGCGGCTGCAGGGATACCGGATGGTGGTTCAGCTGGTACTTGGACAGAAATTCTGAAACAACAAAACATTATAAACTTCAACATATATGTATTTTTTTTACAGTAACTTCACACAGGAGGCCCTGAGGGAAATAATTTCCCTCAAGGACTATATCATCTTTGGGGATGCTGTGTGGAAGATCTTTTAGAGGATAGGAAGGAGTGAACTTGAGTCTTGATGAGACCCATGTTGTAGGATGGAGGAAACAGAGGCCGGCAGATCATCCCACAGCCGAGCTGCTAAACACAAGAACGAGTCGTAGAAGCGACCCGTTCTCATGTGACAAATGTCAACCGTGTGCAAATATTAGGGGCACGTTTGGTAATATATATTTCAATACTTGTAGCAACAGTAGTAATGCTTTCAATTAGTACAGCAAATTAATAAAAATAAAAAAAAACTCTAACGTCAGGTGCTGCGGTAACTAATATTTTTGCAATTAAGTGGAACACTAATGTATAAGTCATCAGAAAACGATACAAAATGGAATTATCTTTCATGTATGTTCAGAGACTCGTCCGAGTTAATAATCATGTGAATTATACATTATTCTACACTAGAACTAAGAATGATAACTGTTAAGTGTTTCGACTCACCTCCCATCCTGTAAGAGTTGGGATCATTGATGTGTGCGGGAACCTGGGATTGCTGCCCATCTCGAGAGCCGAGGTCGTCCTTCATGGGTGCGCCTCCTTTCTGCATCTGGCCATTGGAGGTTTTCTCCGAGTAGGAAATGGTCTGGCCAGAGGCATTGGCAGACTTCTCAGCCGCCTCCCACTGGAGGGGGGAAGCATCGAAAGGACCAACCTTGGCCACAGGCTTTTGGTTGGGTGGTTGAGGTCCGGCCACATTGTTCACCAGGGGAGATGGAGAGCTGTTAGCTACTGGAGCAGGACTGTGGATCTCTTCTTGGGTGTGAGTCGCTGGAGGACCTCCGGCTGTTCGGCCGGCACCAAACAGACTAGCCCAGGATCGGATAGGTGATGGAGCGTAGGCAGCGGGTTGGGCTTGAGTCGTGACAGGGGTTGGGGTTGATGGTTCCAGAGCTACTCTCCTCGGGGCCGGAGGCGGGGGGAAGTCTGAAGCCGTGGGAGCAGGTGGGGGAGGAGCCGGTGCTGCAACGGGAGCCTCCGCTGTTATTGAAGGTTTCCTAGCGTGACTGAACGGTGCCTTACTGACGATAGGAGCCGGGGCAATAGCTGCGGGAGGGTTCGACTTGGGAACTGAAGTCGGAGCTGCAGGTTTCACTTCATTGGATTGCGGTGGAGAGGAAACAGCCGGTGGCATGGGAGGGGTTTCCATTACTGCATCGGCTACATTTTGCGGTTCTTGGGGTTTGACTGTGTTAGTTTCCTTCTTTGGTTTGGAAGCGAAGGGCGCTTTAGCAGGCAAAGTTTGTTGCGGAATTATGACTCCCGCTGGGGGAGGGGTTGTTTTGGCAATAGTTTTAAGGTTTGTGAATGGTGCGGGTCCGGAAGGCTTCACTTTGTTGGGAATAACCGCCGAGGCAGCGAGGACTGGCTGCTTGTTAGCAAGAACCGGCACCAGAACTGCTGCCGGAGCAGATTGAGAGATTGCAGGCGGAGAGGGTTTCACATTTTGAGTTTCATTTTTCACAACCCATGCAGATTTGGGTGATTCTGCGGGTGGTTTGGGGGCAACCTTTTCACTGGACAGAATAACCGGGTTCTTGGGGGGTTGTTGTTGCTGGTTATTGGATACGTGCTTCTCCTGGATGTGTTTGGGACTGCCCGAGGGCGCTTTGTTAGAACTGATTTTCAACTCTTTGAGAGACAGAGACTCTGGGCCTATATTATTAGGGGTATTCATCGGTTTGTTGTCTCTTTCCCTCTGCTGAATGATTTCCTGAGGTTTCTGTTGTTGCTGCTGCTGATGTTGCTGCTGATGTTGTTGCTGCTGCTGTTGTAGTAGTTGTTGTTGATGCTGCTGCTGCTGTTGTTGTTGTTGTTGTTGTTGTTGCTGCTGTTGTTGCTGTTGCTGTTGTTGTTGTTGTTGCTGCTGCTGCTGTTGTTGTTGCTGCTGTTGTTGCTGCTGTTGTTGTAACTGTTGTTGTTGTTGTTGTTGCTGTTGTTGTTGTTGTTGTTGTTGTTGCTGCTGCTGCTGCTGTTGTTGTTGTTGCTGTTCCTGAGGCGGGGCATTGTACGGTTTATGGTCATTTTGTCGGAGGGTGAAGTTCTTAGCGTGCACATTGAACTGATGGGTGGAGGGGGTGGGCGGGGGCGGCAGGGGGAAGTAGGTGGGTTGCTGCGTCTGGTGGGAAGGGTGAGACGGGTGGGCAGAATGCGGGGGGTACTCCAGGGACTCCATGGGTCGTTCATACATGGCGGGGGGCGGCACACAACCGTGCTGGGGGTAGTACATCTCGTGTTGGTGCTCATGCTCCATCATCATCTCACCCTGGTACTCCTCGGGCCCCTTGTCCTGGTCCTCCATGATGGGGTACTCCACGTAAGGGTTATAGGGGTAGCCGGACATGTAGCTCATGGGCGGGTAGAGAGGGAACTGGTAGAGTGGGGCCCCCTGGGCATTCTGGGCTGACGGGTAGTACTGTGGGTAGTAGAGGAAAGGTGTCTGCGGGGGAGAGGGTGCGCGCTTGTTAGGTGCGCCCCTGCGTCCACGCCGGCCCTCCCGGCCCCCGCGCTCGCCTTGTGTGTGCCCTGCATACTGGTGCTGGTGCGGCTGGTAGTACTGGCTCATGTAGCCGTGCACGTTGACGTTGGCCGTGACCTGACTGACGTAGACGTTAGGCGGCATGATGTGCGAGGGCGCCCAGGGCTGCGGGGGTGCAGGGCCATAGAGCTGCTGGGGCGGAGGCTGGCTGTAGGGTGCGGGGCCGGGAGGGCCGCTGGGGGGAGGGGGGGGAGCCATGTCCCGCTCCGACAGGGAGTCCAGGCTGCTGGAGGTCGTGGGAGGCCCTGCGGTGTCGCTCGAACACGATGATAAATCTGGAACAGACATACACATTCCTTTATCTGCACAACTCATGTTTATATCTTATCGTCAGTGACGTACATTGCTTTATGATCTAAGGTATTGTGCATTAAATATTTGAGAACAGCCATTTTATAATCATCTTCCGCTGATTATTGTGGGCAACTGAATAAATGAGCATACAAGTTCTGTAGTAAACTAATATTAACTAGAAAGTTACGGCATTTTAAAAATTTCTTCTCATGGTTCATTTTTCTTAGGATGGGCACAGCATTTCAGCCTGTATGGATTGAACGCCACTGCTTATCGCCTATGTAAGATAACCCCATGGACGCTGTTATGAAGCAAGTTGCTAACTACTAAAGTCGACAAACTACCCCGGAATTATTTAAAAACAAGGTTGACAAACCACCCCGCGATTATTCATAAACAAGCACTAGTCTTTCATACGATTGGTCGAAGTCTAATCAAATTCTCGCCACTCGTTTTTGGAAACGGAAACAAGAAGAAGCCAGGCGGCTTCGGGGCGAGATTGCGGGTTCACTTTAGTTGCGAGAGCCGAGCCACCCAGTCGCCCGATCCTGAGCCCCAAAAACCGGTATCTTACCAGATTTTACTTATTTATTTCCCTTCCTTTTGTGCTAAACTAGAAACAATCTAAAAACAGTCAATATTTTCATTCTACCCTTAAAGATCTAAAGGCGTCCACAGAAAGGTTAAAACTTTTCCTAGAGCATTAGAATCAAGCTATCCCAAATATATGCAAGGTATTATTTATAGCAAAAGAGAATTGTTTTTATTTGAATTCCCTATTCCTCCATCTACTTATATATGTATGTGTTTTTATTTACATCTATGAGAAGCGGATTTCTCAAATTGTCCATCAACGAACTGAGAACACGATTTATATATATGTTTATATCTTTATCTGTTTTTATCTTTACATACATCTATATGCCCTGAGATAGAGCTAGTCGGGAATATTCTATATAGTAGCTATTGGTGAACTTCACTAAGATTATAATTCAAATGTCCTTACGAACCGGATCGAGAGATTCCGCTATGTTACAAAGCGCTAAACATGAAATGTTTTTCGCATCCCTTTCGCAAGACCATTGCACTAGTAAAAACGGTTTGGAAATAACACGGTGGTACATCCCTTGCATGTACTTACTGCTCAGTACTATGCGGAAGGGGGCTAGGATAAAGCGGAGTAGGAATAGTGCGATTGGAGTCAGTTGTGTGGATTCCGTTTTCCGATGGACATCACGGGCACCTAGAGTGATCTGTGTGGTGGCATGTTTTCATGATATTCCGCCATATAAATTTACTCTGAAATGTCAGGTAACACAAAAACTATGAAACATAAAGAACATGTGCAATTGGTCGAGAAGGTTTTGAAGAGCTTATGATTGAACATATCGCTGAATTAACTATTGATGAGGTTCTTAACGAGACAGAAATACCCAAAACTGTTTTAGAAGAGCACACCAACCTTAAGGAAAATTAGTGATGATGATGAAGGAGGTCCAATAACAGCGTATTCAATCCCTGAAGGCCTGCAACTGGCTAATAAACTTGGAAATCATTTTATAACAAATGATCAAAAATGTAGAATGAGCTCTAGAATTTCAATGTGATTCGGCCGCTTGGATAAGTCGTTACCAAGAGTCATACAAGGGACTCATAAAAAAACAGTCACAGCGATCGACAACAGAATTTTTGTTTAAACCAATATTTGAATTGAAATATTATGCAGGTTCTGGATGTTTCCAGTGATGAAAGCAGTCGTACCAAATGTGTGTAAGTGAGTTTGTCTATTGCCTGATAGTAAATGAACTGTATTTAATTTTTAGATATCCTCAATTAATTTTTATACAAGGAAAGCAGTCCACCATTATTTTATTTATTTTAGTATTCCTTTTTTTACACAGTATTGAGTGGAATGTGAAAAGTGTGAGAGTCCGGTGGATCTACAAATCATGGGGTGTTTCAAGTATTGAGCCACTTTAGTCAACGGTTATGTTTGGACTGTCTTCCACATTGAAAGGGGAAAATATATTGGGTGTCTTTGTTAAATTATCAATCCAAACGTCATTTCAGTTCTTAAAAACTATTGGCATTATTAGAAGGCAGTACTTTATTTCTATGACAAGGGTAAGTGTTAATAAAATAAATATACAAGTAGATGTAGATGCTTCTTAAAAATTATTTAATTTTTTAAAAAGCATCTATATTGAATTGGATTAAAAACCTGACTTTTATCAAAATGTTATATTTGTTATCACTTTGTTAAATGTTCCCAATAAACATTATACAGAGTGCAATAGCACGTACCCGACAGAGGTTAACCAGCCATTTCTCAACATATTTGGAGTAAAAAATGTAGATGTCATTTTGCTGTCTGATGTAATTTTTTTAGAACAAAAAATTTTCCATCAATCGTCGCTACCGGATATAACCCTAGCGCATCACATGTAACACACTCCGTCTATTTCCCGGAACATGGTACAGACAGGATAGAGCGTGTATCATGTGATCAGTTACGAGGTGTGAAAAATATTTGTTTTAAATGTCATCAGACAGCGGTGTATACATTTTTTACCCCAAATATGCTCAGGAATCACTGGTAAGTCAGGTATGTACTATTACACCCCGTGGTATAGGGGGCACAATCAGGTAACGATTTATTTTTAAATAAATTAAAAAAATATATATTTCCTTGTATACCATTTGCTAACATAAAATTGTAAAGATATTGTTAATGCGGATTACAGGTACACCTTTTGTCTTTTCAGTTGACATGGAATACAATGGTAAAAGGGTGATAAGATTATCCTGCACGGTCAGCAAAACTAACTACATTGTTAGCAAAAAAATAAATAAAAAATTAAGGTAAGCACAACCGACATCACATGAAGCAATTGATATATATATATATATAGATATTTAATTAGTGTTCTGCCTGAACTAACACAATGCAACTCGTAATCTACTACTTCAACAAAAGAAACAAAGTAAATTGAAATTGCTCAGCGGGGAATGTATCGACTTGGCTAAATTCAGTATAATATGAACCAATTATTACTTGCAATTAATTACATAAGAGTATTAATCAGCTGGTACACTTTTCATCAAGTTTTGTATCAAAGGTCAAATTTTATCTACATGTGGAAAAATGACTATTTCATTGAAAATGTATTACATGTGTACGAGGAAAAGATTGCTGCATGAGCTATGCAATTATTTTGCTGTTAATTGACTTGCACAAGTGATATTATGCTGGTCATTCATTCACTGTGGCGGGGAATGAGAATTATTCAAGACAAATTATTTTAGAGTAAAAACGGTGCAATGATTTGTTGTGGGTACAATATTTAAGTTTCATCATCCTTAAAAATTGGGATACAAAAGAACATACGACACTGTTAATTTTCGATATATTTTATGGCTAGCGATTTACGAAATAAAACTATAATTGAACGCATGGTCAATTTAAGTTGGTAGATTACAGCAAAAAAAAATGGCATAAAAAAATCATCAAAATGGTTGGGCTTCGAAGTATAATAAACATACGAAAAATGTGTTTCTTGCAAAATAAAGGTGGTTTTGTGTTTCATATTGTTGACAAATATGTACACAATAGAAAATCGAATGTTGCCCTCATCTGCTAAACTTGACGTAAGATCCATCATTAGTTCCGTCCTGCCTACGAGAGGCGTGCAATGCATGACCTAGACAAGTGCTATATTAGCAAGTATCAAGCAATAGTTGAACACTAATGCAAAGGTCTGAAATATTATTAAGATTACAATTGATTTAGTTTAGTTAAGTTATTGCGAAAATAGACTCAGGTGGCCAGCGTGCAAATTTACCCTTGGCAAACCACCCAGGTATTAGATCGCGGGAGCTCGGAGATCCAAAGGTTGAAGTTTCTTTTCAGAACAAATGATTTTATGAGTATCGATGTTTTCTTTTTTTGTTGACAATATATTATAGGAGTAAAAGCAACTGCCTAATTTGACTTATTAAAGAGTAATAATTACAAGCAAAAAAAACATTGAACTAGACTGCTTGAATGCATTTAAAGTATTTTTAATTAAAAAGAAATGATAACATAAAGGATGATTAGCTCGGAACTAAAACATTTCGAGGTGTTACAGATTTAAACCGCCATTGCTTTAGTCACGCACGTACCTAATAATGTGCAAAAATAACACCCAAAACACATAACAAAACCAATAATTCTTGCAAAAGTGGCTATGTATTTACCAACTATATGAGGCGGATGCAATATGTACACTGGACCAAAATTCATTTCATCGGTAGCAGCTGGAATGTATAATGCAACGGGTTATTAATCACATTACAGGTCTAATATGTAATGTACCTACTATTTTGCAATTACATCGGAAGTCCATAATAACAGGTTTGAGTTGCTTTGGAAATTATTATAAAGGTAATAGGTGTAACGGTTGTTAACTGCTGATTTGAGGAAGGCCAGTAGTTAATCATTTTTGGTAAATAATTCGGCAAAAAAAAAAAAAAAACTTTGGAAGGAAATTCTCCTCTTCTAGCAGTGATTTTGTGTGAATAACAATAAAGTGGAGTTCTCCAGCGGGGAATATTAAAAAAAAAATAGAAGAAAGATTAGCTCGTGGCACCGGCTGGGAATATTGAAAGTGCCGTCAAATTTGGAATTACTTCTGTATTTGAGACAAGATTAACACAATTTAAGAAAGATTTTGTACAGGGTGCGCTATAAGTTTTTGACCTTTGGAAACTACAAATCGTATGCTAATGAATGTTTATTTTAATAAAAGTAGAAAAACAGGAAATTTATTTCTAAAAACAATGTCATTTAAAGATCCACCTAGCACAGCTGGCATTCCTTGAATCTGGAATCAAGATTTCTTTTCAAGAGATGTAAAGTAGACTTTTGAGATAATTCTATAAAAAAAATGGGGTGTCAAGTCTGGTCTGCGGGGGGGGGGAGGGGGGGGGGTATCATGGGATATCAAATCAGTTTTTCAGAGAACATTTCTTTCATCACAAGTATAATTGCATTGGATGTATGGCAGGTTGCCCCATTTTGCTGCATCCAAGTCCTGGTGTTGTACCCAGGAAATTGCGGTAACTTTGGTAGGAGATATTCTGTCATCATCTTGATGTATTCTGAAGGATTAATATGAACAAATTTTCCATGTGTGTCTTTGAAGAACTATGAACCAATAATGCCATTTGATAACATAGCCACCCAAACCATCACTTTTGGAGAATGAAGAGCCATTTGATGTTTTATTTGAAGGTTTTAGTTGAAAAATGGGCCTAGTCCAAAAAAAAATATTCTAAAACTGGGGAACCTTTCGAGCATTATGTCAATGAATTTTTTCTGTAGAATTAAATTATTTATCCTCTTCGGGCCCACAGTATCATATACGATACTCAAGATATATTTCATAAATATTCTTTGCTGATAATGTTTATCGACCCGGACCCGAAGTACTAGATAAAGTAGTCAGTAAAACAGATGCCTACTTTATCTAATACTTCGGGTCTGGGTTGATAAACATCAGCAAAGAATATTTATGAAATATATCTTGAGTATCGTATATGATACCGTGCGCCCGAGGAGGTCAATATTAAATCCTGCGCCAATTGGATTTTATAAGGATGTAATTGTAAGTCCAATTATAATATTTGAGATAAAGATGATTCAGGTATCGCCAAAGCAACTTGCGCGTCGACAAGCACGGAGCTTCTCGTAGACTTGTTAACTTGCGTGACATTCTAATCGCTGCTCGTATTCCGTGGAGGTCCCGTGTTTTTCTCATTTAGGTTTGAATATTATTGATCTGTTTCAATTAAATTAACACTGGGACACTGATTTACATTGTGTAATGGATAATGATCACGAAATAGACGCCGTAGATTCACTCGGGAATTGTTGTTTGTAAACCTGTTTTGCACAGAAAGGGTGTTGTTACCCTGTGAAGCGATCCATGGAGTTATTTTTCAAGGAACCGAGATTTCGTGTAACCCTCCGTCATCTGGTTCCTCCACAAGAGCAATATCTAAAGTGCGGAAACTTATGGCACACCCTATATATTTTAGGATGTTAGAGGAGAAATGTACCAGATAAGATGGTCACTGACGAGTTAGCGGGAGGGAGAAGAGGATGCTTATAAACAGATGTGGTGTTTGTTCTTACCCAGTGGTGGGTCAGGCCAGGTCTGCTGGCTCTGCTCCGCCTTGTCCAGCACCGGGCCGGTCCACTGCTGCTGCTCTGCCGCTGGGAACAGGGCGCTGGCTAGGCTGCTCCGCTCTTCCTCATTTATGTCCGACAGGTCTAGGAATTCATACTCCTGAAACACATTGTCCATTTGAGAACAGCCGGTCAAACAACACTAACCGATCAATTACAGACGGTGGATATAGGACAAAACTGCACTTTACAGCCGATAAGCTATAGCGCATTGTAAAATAGAGCAACTCGTATATCATGAGGCTCCCGAATTGACACTCATATTAGGAGACTCCTTTAAAAATTTAACTCATATTATGAGTGGGTTTTTAAATTGACTTGAAGTATGAAAAGTTATAATGTATACAGCATCAGAAAAACGATACATAAGGGGGTCTTCTTTCATTTGTTTTCAGAGGACTCGTCGGTGATCATCATGTACTGTATATATGCACTCCTAAACATTAATTAATTAATTTAAAACCTAATCGAATTTAGTAAGATTTTGCGGGGAAAAACATATTAAATAATATTCTGGGATGCTACAGACTTGGAGCATATACTATATAAATGCAACTTTTCTCTGTAATATCAATCAAACGTCTTCATTTGTACATCCCAACCAAGAAGCAGGGGTATTCGGATTAACCAATGGATAACAACCACAAAACAATTTGCCACATATTTCAAACTAAACTAAATCCCTTGTTATTCGTGTTGACTGACAAACTAATGGAAAGTTGATAATTACGGAGCAGTTAGAATGATTTTCAATGACATTGCAAATTACAGTTTGTCGTAAATCTAGTTTCAAAGCAATCATCAATAAATTACATTGAAGGTTCAATCATAAAAATATTACATTGTTTGGACGTCCAAATGGCAGCCTGGGTGATATTTGAATATATGGAATAATTTACTAATACAATGCTATTATCATAAAGATAAAGCTTGCAGATAGTAATCTGTTTACTTCCTTCACTTCAAGATTAGTAATATTATAGTCAATTAAACCATCAAGTAAAGTAGGTACACTTAAAAGATAATTTAAAAACACCATACACATTGAAACTTCCATATATAATATGCTATTTATGTAATTTCTTAAGAAGTCTGTTGTATATCAGCAAAATGGGTTAGTTGTATCTGAAAAAAAAATTGAAAAATACAGAGGGATAAAGAAAGTATGGATAAAATCCAAAATAACTTGTGACGACTTGATTGGCTTATTCAGAATTTAAAAAATCACTTGACCGCAGCATTGTGCAGGCACGTGGTAAATGTATTTTTTGGCAGAATTATGTACCATCCAATTTATCTCAACCGAAATGGGTTTTTTTTTAATTCCAGAGTATTGAAATCTGATGCATATTAACCTTAGATTAAAGATTTTTTCAGGTTATTGCAAAAAAAACAAGGTGACTAAACATAAAAAACTATAAATTTTGAAGTTCAAATCAATAATGTCTTTAACAAGTAAGAGAATTGATGTTAGGAATGCAAAGAAAGCAACTTTCAAGTTTTGTCAACCTCTAAATGAAAAAACACATTGATTTATAATCACCAATATGCTGACTAACATAAAATGTACCGTACACAAATACATGATCCTCATTGAACAGCCCAATCATCAGAAGACAAACACAATGGTGTCTTTTCTGAGAGAATAATAGTTTGTTGATTGAATAATGGTAAATATAATTCTTTGCATTACCGGAACAGACGTAAAGAAGTAATACAACAAAATTTAAAAACAAATTAATCCATTGAAGCATGCAACATAATGTTCACCAATTAAAATACACAGTTTCAAAACATCAATATTGGAGAAACCGCATCGTTTACTACTCAGTTATGTTCCAACATAAATAATAATTTAGAATGCATACTAGGAAGTTTCAATGTACAAATAATTTACAACACAAAACGTTGACAATATTTCAAACTAAAAAAAATAAATGCTTTTGCAGTGTAAAATATCAGATGCACTACAGATAATTAGTAGTATTTTTCAATTAACGATAGAATAGTTTATTTTGCTGTTCTTCTGGGGATTCTTCTGTAATGGAGATTTAATAAAATGATACAATCATAATTCCATATAGCATTCAGAGGAAAGTCTTTCGATTCAAACACTTTTTTATCAATCATAAAAATTGCCGTTAATGTTACTGTTACAAAAACATCTAAAAAAAAAAAAAGAATGAGAGATGAATGATACCTTGGAGGATTTCTTTGTGATGCCAATTTTACAAAAAAATATCCTAATAAAATGTCTATATTTATCTAAATTATCTAACACTGCAAATGTCTATGTTATCTAACACTGCAAATTTGCTGAACCTGACAAGAGATGGGACGTGTTAACCATGGCAGCTATCCTCGTATGCAGATGTCGTATACGTAATCCATGATGCTTTACTAAAACACATATCGTGTTAAAACGGACCATATAGTGTGATAGATTGCGTTGCGACAGCCAGCGTTGTATAGGTTTACTAGCGGACAAATGACGCATGTTAATACTCATAAACAACAGCTTCTTAGCCCTAACGTAAAAGGCACTGTGAAAATAGCTTTTGAAGCTTAATTCATGTTGTGCATTGATTTTGGATATAAGAAGATTTAAAAACATACTTAATAAACGTAGAGGCTTATTTCTTTTGGCAGTGTGGTTATATTTTGGCACAGCAAATGTGAGAGAACAATAAAATAGGTTATTCCTCATGTTAACGGAACGAGTGTTTGAGGGAAAGACTATCCCCGCAAGTCAGATAGGAATCGTGATCAACGCATGCATAATTATAATACTCGATTCACGGGAGTTCGATAATGCAATCGTTTAATTTTTATACAACATTCAATACTTTCAATTCCCAATACAAATGTCTAACGCTTCCAAATTCTCGAACAAATATACATCACGAGAAAATACATTGAATCATGGTCAAGTTATCTTTATTGCCTTCGAACAGTACAGACTTGACTGAATACAACACGGTTCATTTTTAATAAACATACATAAAAGATTGTAGATTGAAAATAAGCATAATATTTCTTGAGGAAGGCAGATAATGTATGCAGAATTATTCGTGGCTTCATTTTTGTACTGAGAAAGAGTCCATATTGAAACATTTACTTGGTTTCTATCAGAGAAAAGTCAAGTAATGAACACATGAAAATAAAATGTATATATTATGTTTTGTATGAAGCAGTTACCAATTACCACAGAAGGCATTCACCAACAGTTTGGAATATGACCCCTATAGACAAGGAAGAATCACATAACCTGGCGGATTATATTACAATTTCGGCAACTAACCTTAATTCCTCATCCTGGGCATCAAAGATACTTGGTTTAAGGCTTATTAGCAGAGTATTATCAATCATGCAACATACGACATGCAAACAATCATTAAAATGGGTTAGCAGAAAAAAACACATACCAGATTTCTAATATTTTTTCACTTCAACACACTTCTTCTGCTATTTATCGCCGATAAATATGTGACAGCGGCTTCAATTCAGACCGAGGAACGCCATTGATTGAAACAACCATCAATTACCATGTATTAGTAACACGAAACTGCTAAACTCCCAATATGTTTACAGAATGACAATACAAAATTTACGCATGATCTTTCTCGGCTGCATATTAGAGGTTAGGTTGGCTGATTTTATTCCAAAGGGCAAATTCCGCCCAAATAACTTAAAATTAAAAGGGCTTTTAACACAGGGTTAAGGATTGGAACACACTCGAACGGTTTTTATATCGCTGCGACACACAAACAGTGAATTGTGGAAATTAACATGTGGTTTCCCTAAATGTTAAACAACCATCTATGATGGATCAACAAATCTACGCTTAATCTAAATAAACATTTGATGATGGAATTATTTTTGCTGCAGTAATGAAGGCTGTATTATTTAACTGAAATTCTACTGCCTCTGCGGTGTCTATAGATAAATATGCGGGATATTTTAGTACGGTAAGATGGCGTAATCGCATGATCGTACAGCCGGTTACCGATAGCTCATAAAGTTGTTGACGAATGACCATAATAAGTGCCATCACATGCATTCTGAACCATTTATTACATAAAATAAACAGTATAACTTACCTCCCACGTGCACAGACATTCTGTAAAGAGACATTTTGTAATGAAATGGCTAATCGTAAGAATGCGCACATGAGAAAAGACAATATCGTGGTAATAAAGAAAAACGACAGCAAATCTTAAAATACTCACCGATTTAGTTTGATCCATGGCCCTTTTGAAACACCATTACTAATTCGCTGTATTCATTGCATGCGGCGGAATAACTTGAAATTACATAAAAATTACGAATCGCACTACGGCTGGGCATATGGCATAACAGGATGTGACAAAGCCCGCGCTATTCGGTTAAACCGAAATTCAACCAATCAAAAGTTACCCTCGTGTTCCGAAATATTCCCTGACTGAAATGTGCGGAAATGCGACCTCTTTTCTCAAGTTGGCCAACCTCGCGGCGCTAAACGAGTACTATAGACAAAGCACATGGTTCCTACCTGCTTGGGAAAGTTTTTTTTGTTGATAATATTTATGATACAATCAAAAGGACACTAATGGCCGCAACAGAAACGCTATTTTTGATATTGATAAGTATGAGCGGGCATGCGCCACGATATCGCTCGCCATACAATCCCATACAGTCGTCACACAGAGGTACTATCGGGTACTACTATATATCTGTGACAATTGTATGGCGAGCGTAACCCCCCCCCCCGCATATATATTATGATATTATCTTATGCTGTGTGTACTAAGCATAATCGCTATTATAAGTCAGTACTTATAGAAAACCTGACCATTTGCTAAAATAAACGGGCAAAATTTAACCAGTTAACCCAGTTTCTTTACTAAAATTCGTATTATGTCAAAATGTATCACGTGATAGATTACGTTTTTACGTGATAAGCCCGTTTTTTTCGTGAACATAAACAAGCATCGAATGCTTATTACACACAGTTAATATAATATGTGATCGTGGCATATGGCACACGGGTACTATTTATTTATTTATTTATTCATTAACGCCCCAAAGGGCTTTTACATATTTTAACATTAAAATGATTATGTGTACAGAACCTTAAAAAAAAAACATGATGCATAGTTGGTATATAAGTGTAACATATTTATAATATATATGAAGGTATAATAATGTATAAGTGCACGCCACAGAGAATTTACAAAGGGAAAGGCTTTTAATTTATAGATACTACTTTTAAAAAAATAAAAATAGTAATAGCCTGATCTACATGATACATAATACATAAGTGCATAATATAATACTCTTATAATATGAGTGCATGACATTGTGAAAAAGAATCATTGTGTTTTTATATTTCGGATGATGTAAAAATGTATTAAATTGCATAATACATAATATAGTATATGATACATAGAAAGAAAAAAAGAGGAACAAGTTTTTGGATTGTAGATGAGTACAAAGATAATATATATAAAAAATAATAATTAAACAATAGCTCTTATGCGATGCTCTTATAATTGTTGCAACATAAAAATATCGTTCAGGTATCTTTTAAACATGGGTAAACTTATGTTAAATATATCTATAGCAGAGGTGAATTTATTTCCAAGTATATGTAGACGAGAAATAGGTGCATGCATTTGGTAGTTTGTCCCAGAATTATTGTTACAGAATAACATATTTTGCCGAGTTTGTCGATGAGGTACTTTGAAATTGATTAGTTGCAGGAGTTCACAACAGTCTAATACACAATAAATAATTTTAAATAAAAAAGTTAAGTCTGTTAATTTTCTTCTGTTTTCTAAAGTATGTATTTTGAGTGTATTTAGCAAGAATGTATAGTTTATGTGTTGTATTGGTATGTGTAGTTTGAAGTTAATATATTATATCTGTGACAATTGTATGGCGAGCGTACCCCCCTCACATATATATTATGATATTATATTAACTGTGTGTAACGAGCTTAAAAGAAACGAAACGTAAATGGGGATTGGTCTTACCAAACACCGTAGAAATATGATAATACGGGCAGCTCCTGACATTTCCATAACCTAACTTAACCCAGCAGCGGCCCTAGCGGCGCGAGTTGGGGAAATTGGGTTTTCTATATATTTTAATAGATTTTCTGTGAAATATATTCTTAATAAATTATAGAAATCGACAATTCAAAAAACAAATATTAGATTAAATATATACGATTTTTTTAAAATTTTTGTTCATGTATATATGTAAACTGCTTGTCTCCCAAATGAACAAAAATAAAATAAAATACCAGATATTTTTTTTTTTTTTTTTATATGAATACCTCACAAGAGTCCCAACTGCTCCCAACCGTCTGGAGCCAGTGAGACTATGACATTACCAATTGGGGAATGTTGTGAGGCTGAAGGTATTGGGGAGGGGAAGGAGAAGGGGAAGAGGAAGGTTGGGAATACCTGGCTATTCAGATCTGGTCACCAAACACGGCCAAAAGCCATTTCAAGCAACGTTTCAATTCTGAATGGTGGTCTTTCACCAGGGCGATACTGAGATTATCTTCCACTCTGGAACGTGCGCAAATATACTATATATTATTTTTAAATTAATTAATTGTGAAACAATACAAATAAATTAAATAAAATTACTTGCGCACGCCGGGATTTGAACCCGCGACCTTCGGATTCGTAGTCGAGAGCCTTACCCCTCGACCATGGAGGCCGTCAAACAACCGTCAATATACCAACAGTTCGTCTCTAAACATCTTTTAAGTTGCACACGAGTTTCCCCGCTCGAAATTTTGCTAAACAGCGCTGAAATACGAAGTAAATCACTTCCCGCGTTCCACTGTGGCCCGGTATATATATATATGTATACATTTAAATAGGCTATTAGGATTGCATTAACATATAAAGCCTCGCTGCTCGAGCACTGTCTAAATTGTTTGCAAAGATTTTTTATTTATTTATTATAATAGCAATACAGTCTGGAAGCCCATAGCTCGGGCCGTTAAAGGCGGTAGGGTGGCATGTTGACAGTATTTTGACGTCTATGATATTTGATTACACGCATAGCTTTATACTTATTTTTTAAATTTTCAATTTTTTTAAATTATTAAGAATACATTTCGCAGAAAATCTATTAAAATGTATGAAAAACCAATTCGTATAACTCGGGCCGCTAGAGGACGCTAGTATAGCAGGTTACCATCAAATGTCATGAGCTGGAGGTATTATAATTTGAGATTATTCGGTATTACAGCTTGATACGCTTAGCTTTGCAGCCGGCAGCATCGCTGGTGTACTTTGTGGAAAAAATAGGTTTAAAAAATATTTCATTCCTTCGCTAGTTTCCCATTTAGCAGCGTGCAACGTTAACCTTGTTAATCTGTACAGCAATTCGGGATTTTATCACAGTGAGGGGAAAAGATAATCTCGTTGGAAAAAAACTAATTATTAAATATTTTGTTGCAACAGCTTTCAACGCGCGGTTGAAAATAACATCCGACATTTGCCAGAGAAGTGATGCAAGAGAGATCTGCGTATAAATCGACACGTTACGCACGGGTATGGTAATTTGCAGCAACAAAATAATATATGTAGGTGCATTTGCTACAACAATGCGGAAAGACAATAAAAACTGCATCTGTAGAATTTTTATATTTCATCTACTCTCAGTAAAATAATTTGGTGTACATACTGCTTGGCAGAATATTGTAGATATTTCAATTATAACAAAAAATGTTCATTATTTTGGCTACACTAAAGTTTTTGACTTTTACAACTTGTTTAAAAAAATTTCGAGCGAGGAAGCTCGTGTCCAACATAGAATATATTTACAAATGATTTATGAATAATATTTATATATAGATTTATGCCGATAAAATTATGACCATGTACATTCGAATTTAATTTTATGCCTCACATTCGAGTTTGACACTCTATTATATGTGAACAAATAATAACATCCACAGGAAAAACGCCATAACTCAATTTTTTAACCTTTTTTTGTTTAGAAGAAGCATAAATCTTCAAAAATATTGTTTAAATAATGACATTTGACAGACGATTCTATATAACAAATTATATGTAACTTTTAAATTTATATTTCTTCCTTATTTTGTATAATTGTCTTTTTAATTTTATTTTGATTTCTTCGAAAATCACTAGATTCACTCATAAATAATACCCATACGGAAACCTGAAAATGGTCAAATTTTTATCACTTATTCACTATACTTCTTTTTTTATGTAAACTGCTTGTCTCCCAAATGAACAAAAATAAAATAAAATACCAGATATACCAACAGTTCGTCTCTAAACATCTTTTAAGTTGCACACGAGTTTCCCCGCTCGAAATTCTGCTAAACAGCGCTGAAATACGAAGTAAATCACTTCCCGCGTTCCACTGTGGCCCGGTATTTCGGCAGTTATTAGTTATGGTATCAGTCGGCTTATCTTATCAGGGCTTCTACCAGATGGCAACTTGACGAACGTGTAGGTATATCGTAAATATCGAGCTTAAATGGCAACTTACTGTTAAGCACAACTGAGCGGTGAAATCATTTAAAATAAATTGAAACAATGAATAATGATACGACACGATACGATTGTACCACCCCAGCCAGGAGCAGTGCTGTCCCGGTGCGACCGGTACAGCAGGGGGCACTGATTTGTTAGAACTCGTAACACGTGCTCTGTGGATGGGAAGAAGATGGGAATTTAATTAACCGTTATACGTAGCAACTTAGTAAGCTAATATTGGAATTAAGGATCGATAGGAATCAAGGGATTGGCTAAGCGTTGGTTATTGTTTCTATTCCCCCTTCTTTTTGTTTACAGTTTCTTCTTACTTCCAGTTACTCGCTTGGTTCCCGCTTTCGGTTTCCCGCTTATATGTTTTGTTTTTGGTTATTACTTCCCGCTGTTTCTTGTTTCTCGTTTCCAGCTTCCCGTTGTGTTATGCTTCCTGATTACCGCTTTCAGCTTCACGTTTCCAGTTCTTTGCTTCTTCAACAAAGAAACAGTACTTTCAATATTAAAAACTGAATCTATTAATAATAATAATAATAATAATAATTGGATGACTTGTATAGCGCCGTTTTTGTGAAAAATCACCTCAAGGGCGCTGTAATTAATTGGAATTTGAATTCTAACAAATTTTTTAGCCCGATTCAATGTAATTGAACCCGATTACACAAATAAATTGGTTTAAGTTTTGCAACACATAATTTAAATCGAACATAACTTCTTTTCCGAAAAACGTAAAATTTATTTGCGAAGTATGACTTATTTGACTGATTATTACGCGTATGTACGATAAATTTAAAATAGGCAGCTTTAAAAAAATGAAAACTAAGCCAGGAGCAATATAGATACGTCCTGTTCGAATCGCACACATTTTGAAATCCTTTGAATAAATTAATATTTAAATTAAATTGACAAAGAACTATAGATCACATGATTCCTAGTTGTTTAAATATGTTACCTTCTGAAATAAAAAAATAAAAACTGTATTAAAACTAAACCATTAATAAACACATTGAAAACTTGGCGAGCTGAAAGAAGCTATTTGTATTAAAAATAAGAAAATATTATTTCATTTATAATTTGTTGCTTTCGTTTATGTTTTATTTTATTCATTTTTTAAATATATTTTTGTAGAAATATTTAAGAGTAATATTCTTGATAAATATTTACGTTTTAAACTTGTTACGTATGTTTTTATTTTATATATCGTTTTTTTAATGTTTTTATTTTACATATTTTGTAACCTTGTCTGTAAATTTTATGTTTTAAATAACAAGCTCCCGTTAGACAAACTACAAAAAAGTAGTTCATCGCGACTTTTTGAATTGTAATTTTTATCTTGTAAAATTAAATAATAAAAAAAATAAATAAAAAAAAATAAATAAACATTAAATATATTTACAATTCGGTGGACGGAATAATACTTATCGGCGAGGTGGTGATATTAAATTTATATATTTTCTACCTACTTTGAACATTGAATATCTCGACTATGTTTTTCAAAATTGTTAATAATTTTGATTATTTATTAAGTTAAAAGATCATTATTTCACTTTCTTAACTTAACTACATACATATTATTTTAATTATCTACATACATACATATTATATTAATTAACTACATACATACATATTATATTAATTAACTACATACATACATATTTTATTAATTAACTACATACATACATATTATATTAATTAACTACATACATACATATTATATCAATACACTACATACATACATATTTTATTAATTAACTACATAATGCATATTATATTAATTAACTACATACATACATATTATATTAATTAACTATATACATACATATTATATTAATTAACTACATACATACCTATTATATTAATTAACTACATACATACATATTATATTAATTAACTACATACGTACATATTATATTAATTAACTACATACATACATATTATATTAATTAACTACATACATTCATATTATATTAATTAAGTACATACATAGATATTATATTAATTAACTAAATACATACATATTATATTAATTAACTACATACATACTTACTATATTAATTAACTACATACATACCTATTATAATAATTAACTACATACCTACCTATTATATTAATTAACTACATACATACATATTATATTAATTAACCACATACATACATATTATATTAATTAAATACATACATACTTACTATATTAATTAACTACATACATACCTATTATATTAATTAACTACATACCTACCTATTATATTAGTTAACTACATACATAATTAATATATTAATTAACTACATACATACATACATATTATTCTTAAACTTTTTTAATACTTATATCATATTACTTAATATTACGTTATATTATTTATATACCTTATATATTATTCCTATTATACATTGTTATTTTGCTCATTTATTTTAAGATTGAATAGTTTTTTTTAAATGTTCTTACTCGATTCTCCGTTTTCAGGCTATCGGGAAGGAGATTGTATATACGAGTATACACCCTCATGGACTATGTTTCTTTTACCACTTTTGAGCGTGGAGTTTTGCGTGAATCCCTTTCGCAAAACTCTCGAAAAATTTTTTTTTCGTCCTTACTGTATTCGTGTATAATTTATTATGTTGTCTTGTGTAGTGTTTGTGTACTTGTGATGTTTATATGAATGTTGTGTTAGTGTGTATAAGTCCATTTTGTATTTTGTTAATTAATAGACATAAAAGTTATGGAAGGTGTGGTCTAAGTATGGTGTGAATACAAATCTTATACAGGCAATCGCATCGCTGTACGAGGGAAGCGTTGCATGTGTTAGGGCAAACGGTGATTTTACGGGGTGGTTTGACATCACAAAAGGTGTTAAGCAAGGCTGCGTAATGTCACCGTGGTTATTCAATCTATACATGGATAATTGTATGCAAGAATTGAAAGAGGTGGGCCTGGGCGTGAAAATGAGTAGTCTGCAAGTATGTTGTCTGTTGTATGCTGATGATGCGGTGCTGATTGCTAACAGTATGGAAGATCCCTCGTATCTAGGATGAACGAAGTATGTATGAAGAATGAGCTAATGATGAATGTAAATAAGTTCAAAGTCATGGTGTTTGAAAGAGAGAGTACGAAAACAGTATGCAATATAGTTGTGAATGATGAATACTTGGAGCAGGTTGATGAGTTTGTGTATTTGGGAAGTATGTTTACGAGAGATGGAAAGACTGATAGGAATATTGAAAGAAGGGTGAATGCAGGAAACTCCATTAACGGAGGACTGAACGCGGTTGGCGCAAACAAAAAGTTGTCCAAAAGAAGCGAAGCTAGCAGTCCACAATGGTGTTGATACCAACCCTGATGTATGGCAGTGAGGCATGGAACTGGCAGAGGAAGGATGAAAGTAGACTGAATGCTGTAGAAATGAGATCTCTGAGACGAATGTGTGGTAAAACCATGTATGATCGTGTGAAAAATGTTGAGATTCGTAAAGAATGCAAGGCTGATGTAAGCGTAGTGAGCAAGATTAATAAAGGGACGCTTAGATGGTTTGGGCATGTAGAGCGAATGAACGAAGAAAGGAGTGTAAGGAGAATATATGACGCGAATGTGAATGGAAGAAGAAGCCGGGGACGCCCGAGGAAGACATGGCACGATCAAGTGAATCAAATACTCGAGTCGGGCCATGTCAGAAGTCGGAATAACAGAAGAGAATGTATGAGGCGTTGTATGAATGTGAATGAAGCAAGAAGTGTATGCCAAGATCGAGTTGTTTGGCGGTCCGTCCTCTCTGCCTACCCCTGCGGGGAAACGGCGTGATGGTTAGTTAGTTAGTTAGTTAATAGGCATATTTTCAGCAAGTTTATTTCTTGGTATAGCTTTTTTGTGGGGGTGTCTTTCGGAAATCTTTTTAATTTCTGTTGTTTTTTCGGTTTCGTGTTTCAGTTTGGGATGTGTTAATATTATCTTCTTCAATGATTAAATAAACATTGTTATTTGTAACTAAATAATATATATTTACACTACACATGTTGTAAATACATTATTTTTTTAGAGATATTTTCACGCCGATTGATCATACATGATATACTCGTATCATTTCATTATGTGTGATGCTTTTATGTAAATATTTTATTTGTGTTTTTAATAAAGAAAAAAAAACTAAAAAAATGTTGCGTAACCATAATCCAAGAATTTAGGCTTAACCATCGTCCAACTATATCGATGGGAATAACCTATTGTATAATTTAATAACTGATGTGTACCCGGCCTTGCTCGGGTTTTTTTGGAATAAAGTTATGAAGTCGTGAATTCTTGCTTGTAGTTTGAGTGCCGTAATTGATTTGACAGCGAAATTAATGCCTTATGACGACTATTACTATCTCTAAACAGAGAAACATTTGTAAATTTTATTTCATTCCAGATATCTATTTTTTCAAAACATATCTAAACAATAATGTTCTTAAGGTAGGTACGTACTTGTGTTTTCCATTTTCAAAATATTCTACCCAAACAAACCTTCTTCTTTTGAATGTGTAATCTGTGGCTAAGTATATTGGTATATCTATGGGCTAACCTCAATACAACATGTCATGTTCAATGTTTTTCATACTAATTTTAAAACGTTATTGCAACAGTTTTACACATTGGATTTTATTCAAACTACTCTATAAACCTTCTCAGCACTAATAAGAACAAACGGTACTATTTTCAGCAACCGGCTAAGTAATTTTCGAGAAATTCGAGAACAGACAGACAAACATTCATTTATATTTATACAGATTATAATGGTTAGCATCAGGGAACTATAATTTTACGTTTTCAATATATTTTTTTAAAGTTATCCATTGTTTGATTTTAATACTGACAACTAAATAATTAAAAACATGCATCACAACTAAATTCATTACTAATGTGTGTATCTGGGTGGCGCCGATGTGTGACAAATACCCACCGAGAAAATTAAATAAATTGGCATCAAAACATATGGCAACCATTATTGACATATATTGGCAATTGGCACGAGTAGTATTTCTCGACGAGGATCCTTCAGGATTTCATGATATCCATGTGCCGTTTACGGATACAATGTATACTAATTATCGGTACCTACTCTGAACTCCACAGCAATTGCGTATTCTGACGAACCAATCTAACTAATGGATTCAAAGTGTTGTGTGGGGGATAACATTTTCTCACAAAGTGACAGTAAATAAGAATTTTCTCAAAAGCGGCTAGGTACCTGACTATCCCCAGACCGGAACTTTCAGCAAAGTACTTACTTTATGGGTAAACAGGAGGTCTATGGCAACCCCAATAGTGAGAAATGTCATATGGCAAAAATATTGTGGGGATTCTTACGTGGACGACGGAACATGCGACGACGACGCGATGATGCGTGGCGCGAAAATTTCAATTGGTTGGAATATCTTGAAAGGGTCCTACGTGACAAATGAGAACAGGTCGCTTCTACGACTCGTTCTTATGTTCACCAACTCGGCTGTGGAATGACTTGCCGGCCTCTGTCTTTCCTTCTTCCTACAACATGGGTCTCTTCAAGAGCCTGGTTCACTCCTTCCTATCCTCTAAAAGACCTTTCACACAGCGTCCCCAAAGATGACATAGGCCTTGAGATAAATTATTTCCCTCCGGGCCTCCTGTGTGGAGAAACTGTAAAAATAAATAAATAATAATAACAAGCGATGAATGGCGCGGTGCAGCTCGGGACTTCAGCGCCGCAATCAGATGATTTGATACATTCGCGAGTAGTGGACGCGACGGTGTTTGCTGTTTTCCAACATGACTGAAGTAGAAAATGTTATCTGTGCTATACAAGAAAGGCCTGTACTGTGGGAAAAATAGAGACATCATCTATTAACGCATCGCTTTGTTATAAATCGCTGTCGTAATCGCGTTCGCGCAATTTTTCGCACCTACGAAGACCCAGAGGGTAAGAGAATAACGAGGAAGGTGGGGTAAACTGGAATATATAATTAGATCTAGTCCCTAAACAAAGCTAATACCTGTTAAGGAAGGGGAGAAGGACACGTTGGGTGCTAGTGTTAAGGAAATAGGGAAGAAGGACTGGACAACATCCACGTTGGCCGCCAGTGATAAGAGAGGAAGACAGTTCAACTCACCCAGGGCTGATCTCAGGTTCCACCATAGTTAGCTCAACTGGTAATGGCATCTAATCTCTTATCTCAAAGTCGTATGGCCGGCCGCAGCCTTATATCGGGAAAGGTAACTAACTACTCGAATGAGAGATGCGTGCCTTCTAGTCCGGGTTTATTTACAAGACAACATTTGCAGGTAATTACATACGGGGTTTCGAATCTTCGGGTGGTCAGCGACAGGAGTCACGATCCCTTCAGTGTAAAAGGTGTGAGGTCTAGGGACTCTGTATTCTCACACGTACAATGGCAGGTAGGACGCAGCGAGTTTTTGCACTGGTCACTGGCTTTAATACTTAGGTACAATGCAGAGAATAGCAAGTTACAATGTAATTCATGTCCAAGACACACCACACGCACCTGGCGACTCTGCGTCTGGATAGGTAATGGCGGGCGTTTGCTTAGTGCGAGCCCACGCCGTAATGGCGGCCGGAAACCGAGTCCGATTTCGCTTGTCCCGCCGGCCAAAAACAACGATGGCCGGCCGGAAACGTATCGCTATTGGTCAAAGCGCGATAGTTTAGCAACCAGCGGCTAGATGTATCTTTATTTAACTAGCAGCTAGGTGTATTTTACAACGATTAGATTCTCATAATTGTGTTACGTAACATACCATTTCATTCTAAATTATGTTTTTTTACCATCGTGGTTCTTGTATAATATGAAACTAAATTTTATCAAACATATTAATGAGGTTATCAATAAAGTCAATAAAATGCTTGGATTTATAAATCGTATTTCAAAAATCTTTTCGCAACATAAAGACTCTGTACTCTCTTTTCAATGCGTATAACCGTCCACACTTAGAATATTGCCCACCGATATGGACACCTTTATACCAAGCCCATTTTAAAAGAATCGAAAGTATTCAACGTAATTATAAATTTAAATTATACTCTGCAAATAATACCGAATCCTTAAAATTCCATAACTTCATCGCGCTTTAAATGCGACGTTTAATATTTGATCAAATCTTGTTCTTTAAAATTATGAATAATGGCCTGGATTCACTAGAGCTCATAAACATTATAAAAAATCACATACCGTCAAGACCAACCCGAAAAACCGATTTTTTCATTTGCCCGCATGCAGAACCAATCTTAGGAAAAATTCTCTAATTCCCTGTATTTGTGCCCAATATAACGTACAATTTCACAATATCGACATTATTCACAAAATATCGAACTGAAGTAATACGTACGATCACAAATTGATGCACGAGTTTAAAATGTGTCGAGAGCATCTCCTGTCCCGATCCTATCTTCCTCCTCCTCTGCCCCCTTCCTTCTTATTTTGTTTTTTCTTTTTCTTATTAGCTTCATAAATAAAACATCTGTATTTAACCACTGTTAGTACAAGAAACTTTGTTGGATTACCTTTTGTTAAACTTTCTTTGTATATATATTTGCATTAAAAGCTGTTTGTTTCTTACAAATAAATAATCTTGAGAATTTAAGAACAGATAAAAAAACCCACCTGTTCTAAATCCAACCGTTATTTATTCTTTTTAAAAGATCGTACAATTCACGAAACGCCCCTGTTGTAACCTAGGTATGCAAAATAATAATATCGACCTTTGTGACATTATTGAATTTAAATAGTTACATATATAACATTACTTTAAATTAAACAAATTATATTTTGGTCACCCCAAACAGGGATTCCGGAATGGGTACTCTCACTGGACGTTTAAATGGAGTTCATTGCGAATCGGTTGATTACTTACTGACCAGTTTAATTTGATAGTTCCAACAGTAATGTACCTATCCCATGCACATTCTATCCGGCGACCAGGCGCCATCTTTATTGCCCTGACGCAAGCGTAGCGGCAAGCAGCGTTATTCTTACCAGATAATAGAAAGCAAAAAAAGGATATTGGAACCTTATGGAAAAACGGTATTTTTCCCATTACGCACTAACACCCTTTGACGCATGACGTAGGTACTAGGTACATCGGAGAGCTTTGTGGCTCCACCGCTAGGCTGAGAAAAGTAGAAAAAAGTTTTTTTTAATTTATTTCATAATGTAAATGTTTTATTATCATTATCACAACAAAAACACCGGTGAATTTTTAATCGGGGACTATTTTTTTTTTAATTATTGGGTTAGGCACTTAATGCCCCATGGAAAAAAAAACGGATTATGAACAGCGGAGCGCAGGATTTACGCACTCTTGACACCTGAATTTGACGAATTCACCAATAAAATATTTGAATAATCCGGTAACAAAACCAACAGAATCAAGTACTTTTGTATATTTTTATGCAAGCCAAAGCCGCCTGGATACATCAAAATTCATCCGACGAACATACATTGTTTTTTTCCTTGCCACTTTAAAAAAAAAATAACGCTATCCGATGAAAATAAAATATATTCTGGCAGGTTAAATATATTTAAATCCATAATATTAAACCCTCATGTTGTAGATTCAGAGTTAATCCGCGTAGATAAGTACCTACTGTAGATGTAGTTATTTTTCTTATGGTGGTAGGTGAGTACCTATATTCCAAATTAATTTATGGCACGAATTTTCTGCGTTGTTTATGAATTCAAATCAAAAACTTTCTTCATTCTGTGTCTTTGTTAAGTCACGTTTCCTGCGAACTTTTTTCCGAAATATTACACAAAAAACCATACGCAAAAACATTTGTTTTCACACATTCCGTCTCCTGCTAAAATGTTTTGTTTTGGTTAAAAACAAAACATTTTGCGTAAACAACAAGACGAGTTCATGAATAATCTTTTGAATGTGCTACATATTTTTATAGGTTGGAATAAAATACCATCGTTTTGCTTATTATTTTAATTAAAAAATATATAAATGTCAATGAATGTAAAAATAATGAGAAATATTTTGTGTAAACACCACTGTAATATAGTTGATGAATGTGTTTTATAACGATGATTAAATATGCATAAGCACGACATTCTTAATATGCACAAAATTAATGAAAAAACACTTTTTATTAGTTTAATTACAACTATATCAGTCACCGGAGAACCAAAATCACACATTTTAATTAATTTAAGGTTTCAAGTTTTTGTGTGGCTTTTGTTTTTTTTATTTTTTTTTTATTTATTTGCGAAAAAAATCCAAACTAAGAACCTGAAAACCTATTTTATGTCTAATTAAAACATTTTATTATGTATAAACCAGGTTTGTAGTTTTATTTTTATTTTTATAAGAATAAAAACTAACAAGAAAAAGACGTGCTGGTATGCATATTTACCTCACGATGTTTACTATTAAAAGTTCTTAATATGAGGGTTTAGAAATAGCACACAAACTAAGAGAATACATTACAGTTAAATAAATTAATATTATTACTGATACATAAGCAAACTTCTTGTAATAATATGGTATTTATAATTTCGCTCAGTACACATAACCTAAAAAAACCCGTTCGATTTATGACGAAGTACCATCGGACAGGCGCATAGATAGATCTGCGCCGTGCGGCGATTAAAAAAAATGAAACAAACCCATCCCCCCCTTTCCCCCTTCAACCGCGGGAAGAATGTGTTCCATCAATTGCGGAAGACAAAAGCATTCTGTAAGCACACGAAATGTGTACATTAACACCCCTTTGTTTTTTTTATTTTTTATTTTATTTATTTTTTATTTTTTGTGTAAATGTTTTCAAAAAACAGTCGCAGGAGACGCGGCTTTACACTTTCGTTCATGCTAGCGCTAGCGTCAGTTAATAATCATAATAATTGGATGATTTTTATAGCGCCGTTTTCGTGAAAAATCACCTCAAGGGCGCTGTACAAATATTTATTCATATTCTCTATCTAATTATATACAAACTGCTAAAGGAAAACATACTTACAGCAGCTGGCAGGTCGCTTCAGATGAACACAGTTTTATAAGCTTAGAGAAGATATCATTTTTACTGTTGCTATTTTATCCTCCTTTTCTATTGGTTGTACATTTATTAGAACATAAGAACAGTTGGTATTTATTTGAAATATTTATAATTTTTACGACTGTAGAATATTTATAAAGAGATCTTAAAAAGCTTAAGAAGTTTTTAATAGATATATTTACATTATTTTACACCTTTAGGTATTACAGTTTTGCGGACTGTTGCAAGGCGTGAAATTTTTTACTAAGTGACTTTAGGTAAGTACTAACCGGTTAGCGCAGCTAAGCAATTTACGTGTACATTTCTTCAATCTATGGATATGATTGTCTGAAAAGATGGGTTTTAAGTTTACCTCTGAAATCTAAACAATTATTAAACACATTCAAACTTGGCTAGATTAAAGAAGATATGTATTTGTATTGGATAATAATTAAATATTATTTTATGTACAATATGATTCATTGCTTTCATTTTTTATTTTTTTTTAACATATTTTTTTTTAACATATTTTTTTTAAAAATATTTTTTTAGAAAAATTTTTAGTAAGATTCTTTCGAAATATTCGTGTTTTAAGTTTGTTCCATATGTTTTTATTTTATGTAGACATATATACATATTTTGTAACCTTGTCTGTAAATTTTGAGTTTTGAATAACAAGCTCCCGTTAGACAAACTACAAAAAAGTAGTTTATCGGGAATTTTTGCATTGTATTTTTATCTTTTGTAAAATGTAAATAATAAAAAAAAATATTTTGTTATTACGTTTTTTTTGTAATAAATAAATAAATAAAATAAATATATTATTTAACTATTAACAAGAGATAGAGATATATATTTTGAAGAGTGGTGTTAAATATGATATATGTAGAGTTTTAATATATATATATGTAATAATAAAAACTAGATTGTACATATTGAATACATAAAAAAATGCAATTAATTATATTAAATAACATAGGCGGTGTTCTACACAAAAATGCTTTCGCAATTAGATCAGATAATTTAGAAGCTTTAGAAATGAAGCAAGCCATTGATAGTAATATTCTTAATAATCAACGTAATTTGTCCAATAGTTCCATATTAGATATATTTCCCTTTAGCTCAAAATTTTCCACTTCTTCTTAATCCCTCCGTTGACATGTTGTCTCTTTCTTACTTATATGTTGTCCCATTCTATTTCAAGCAAGCATATCTCTGTCTCACTGTTCCATTAAATCGTTTTATATTTTGTCTCCCTCTTATTATATTTTGCATGTCTCACCCATATGTATGCTCACTCTGTGTATTTTAGTTTACTTTTAAATTTTACCCTGACGAAGCTTGGGATATGCGAAACCGGTTGGTGGTGAATATAAAATAAATTGGTGATTTAAAACAATGTGTTAGTTATAAACAATAAAAAATTTAAAAATCAAATAAAACACTGGATACGTTACACAGGGAGATCTGAAATGGAAAATATATTAACACCAAATATAGACTAACACCGAAACCACTCAATTGCACTTAAAACACCTCACCTTACAATTATTTTATTTAAAAAAATTAAAATTTATGTTGAAAAAAAAAAAAATTATCCGTGCAGAGTCCGGAGATAAGGAGCTTACCGCTCTGTCACAAATGTTTTCATGTATTATCGTCCTTGTATTTTAAGAATTATCGAAATTACAACTCGAAACAATAACCCGATTTTCTGCAAAGGCTAATAGCCCAAGGCACATCAACATTGACAAAATAATTATTGTAAATTAATAATTGAATTAATTACAAGAATCTTTGTTTAGCACAATACATTTATAATATCATAATTAAATTTGTACAACTTTGAAGATTATATTACGCTTACTAACACGCAGAAATAAATAATTAACAGGGTGTTGCAAATAAAACTAAAAACCTTATTGTTCGAAAGTAACCAACCCCCAATAATAATAGTAATAATATTTCTCTTTTAATTTCGATGAACGATTTAAATTTTTGTGGCCTCCATTGGAGCTGCAAAAGGTAATTAAGTATTTATTTTCGCCGATATATAATTTAGATTTCATTCCACAAAATAATGGCATTTTAAATATCAAATAAAATTCAATGATTCATTTAATTGAAAGCAGTTTTTTTTGTATTGTTGAAATCACTGAATAGAGAATAAATAAAAGGGTACTTTATGCCGATTAGAAAGAAAACGGATGTCACTGAAATACATAAAACCTTTCGACTTCCAGACCTCAGACAGGCTAATAGAATTGATTCATTCTTTTCAAGAAAAAAAAAACGATATTTGAAAATGTTTCACTGTGGCGGTGAAGTATGTCGGCCTGAAAACCAAAAACGGTTACAGCAGTGACATCGGTGAATCAAAATTTAAATGACAATCGCTCTATAGATAATCATCGACTTCATAATTACATAGACATGCCCAAAGTAAAATCTACTCGTACCGATTTGACGTGGAGGCAAAGGTCACGTGACATCCATTTTGGCACCAGCCCGGATCACGCATTTAAAAAAAAACTCCGTTAGTTGTTTTAAGTGAATACTGGAAAAAAAACCATTTTACAGAGTTAGTTAGAAAGTTTTAATTTTTCTTACAATCGAACAAATCACAAGGATAGCTGATCAATATGGCGAAAATTATTATTTTCGTGGACATGTACATGTCGCAATGTCGTCAGCAGAGAATTCACAACACCTATTTGTTCTTGTCGATGGAAATAATTCAGCAAAAAAATCGTCGACAGTCAACTGACTGAATTTGAAAAGAAAATGAAGATAATAGGTACCTAACCAATCAACAAAATAGCGAGTAAATTCATGTGATAGCTTTAAATTAATTTTTTAAAAGATAACTCGTGTTATCTTTCAAACCCATATAATATGAGCTATCTCTAAAATTTATTCAAATAAGCAGAACCTGTTTTATCGTTGTGTTCTTCCAAATTCAATTAAGTAGCTATTGTTTATCGTTGTTTTCTTCCAAATTCAAATAAATATTTATTATTTATCTTTGTTTTCTTTCAAACTCAAATGAATACATATTATTTTATTATTGTTTTCTTCCGAATTCAAATAAATAGTCATTGTTTTATCGTTATTTTATACCAAATTCAAATAAATAGCTATTGTTTTATCCTTCAAATTCAAACAAAAGAACCTGTTTCATATTCCAAATTCAAACTTGATTCCTTCTGGATACGAGATAACCATCATCCTGTTTGTGCCCACCGTAATTTCGAGTACCGCCATCAAATAATAACGTCGGTATAAAGTTTTAATCACATAATGGCCGAGCATTCGTTGCGTGTGTTGTGTTGTCGTTTCTGAAATTCGCTAAGTAATTAATATGATGAGGCGTAATTATTACATTTAGCTAAGATTTTTCATTTTACAAGATAATATTCCTCGCAAGATCTAATCTATTTTATAATAATGTGATGTTTCTGATATTGTTGAGCAGTGGCGTGCATTGCCCTATGACCGATTAGGCTGCAGTCTTTTCTATTGTAATTCCATAACATTAAATATTTTATTGAACTTGAAAGAATCCGTTTTATTAATATCTTGAATATGCTTACATACCCCATAGAGGTATAGCTTACCCATATTATATTCAATTTAGATTCGTCTTTCCTTAAAAAAAACTCAGGCTTTTAAATTTTATTTTTTTTAATGTTGACAGAATATATTTTTAAATGATTGTTCGATATCTGTCTCACTGGGAAAATTCCTGTACCGAAACAGACGTAGGAGGTACATTAATTATACAATGAAATAATTTTTATATAACATCAAAGATATTTTATGTATTTATAAGATACATGATATTTTATTAAGACATTTACATAGAGTAGATACATTAAATTACCATATTAGGCGACTGCCGGTTTCATGGTGACCAATGGAGAATAGTTACTTTGTATGAAGTCTAGTGTAAACATATGGATTTAGTATATAAACATGCTGAAAATTGGAAAAATTATAATAGAAAGTAGAAGAAAGGAGAAAAAAACATTCATAAGGATTAGATTATAAAAATATGCATAACTTTTTATTTATTTTTTGTATGTGTGCATGCTTGCATGCACGAAGATTTATAAACCCATAGTGGAAGATACTCTCAGTATCGCCCTGGTGAAAGACCACCATTCAGAATTGAAACGTTGCTTGAAATGGCTTTTAGCCGTGTTTGGTGACCAGATCTGAATAGCCAGGTATTTTTCCCCAACTTCCTCTTCCCTTCTCCTTCACCACCCCAATACCTTCAGCCTCACAACATTCCCCAATTGGGAATGCCATAGTCTCACTGTCTCCAGACGGTTGGGAGCTGTTGGGACTCTTGTGCGGTACTCATATAAAAAAAGGTACATACACACATACACATGTAAACACATACGCACATATATATATATATATACACATACACACAAACGGAAGTTAAATTTTAAGAAATTATTTAGGTTGTATGCATATGTTATTTTTTTGAAGTTTTATTATAATCCAGGTAAATTTATATCTAAATATAAAAGTTAGATTGCATATGCCTAGATTAAAAATTGAATAATTGGACGACCTGTTTTAATAATCCAATGTTTTATTTCATGTTTAAATTTAGTCAGTGTTTCTATTTGTCTAGTCGTAGCTGGTAGTGTATTGTATAATTTTCTATATATCGTATTGTAAAATTTTTGTGTACAGTGCCAGGGAACATTTCTCTCTCTTCCTGTGTCAACTGTGGTTAGAGGTGCATAAATATGGAGATAATCTTCTCTACCTAGTGAGCGGGCTGCCTATTGCTAATGTAGGGCTTTTATTTATTTTAATTTCAAAGAATTGTAAACTGTGTTTTATGTGCTAGCGGTACTTGCTGATAGAAATCTTATATTTAAGCCCGCTCACTAAGGAAATGGAGGGTATAAGACAGAATTTGGGGGGAGACGATGTATTTAAAGTGTTTTTGTTCAAAAGGAGTTTGGAGTAGTTCTCTATTTTTAGTGCGTGTATTATGCAGAGTTTGTGTTGATTTGTATTGTGTTGGTGCAAATTAACGAGAATTATTTAACATCACATCACATCACAGATTTTCAGCCATTATGGAGTGCACGCCACTGTTAGTTGTTGAGCTAGCTCGTTCCACAACAATCAGGGAAACTTTTATTCATTGAAACTTAATAATTAAATTTCTTAAACTTTAATATCAAATTAATAATTTGCCTTTTGGAATTTCATTCTGGATGATAAATATATTATTAAAGGTTTGTTCATTTGAAATTTCTTCACATTATAATCTTAACCATAAAGCAGAAATCCGTTCTTTAAAGCAACAAAAACTTTCATACGATGAAATCAGGCATCATAAAATTTGCTCTGCCTTTTCTGTCTGGATTTCTAGGTTAACATAACTATATATATTATTTTTACCATCATGAGTTATGGAGCATTAAAACAGAGAGGTTTTTTTCCAGATTTTCCAATAACATTGTCCCAGTATTAGAACAGACATCCTCTTGTGAGACGGGTAAAATACATATAACGCTTGGGTTGTCGGCAATGGAATGAAATAGGATAAAAGAGTGTTGAATTCCGGACGAAGCTGGGTAGTAACTAGTTACTAGTAAATACTGTTGCAGTTCCTGACATTTTATGGCAACATACTACACTGGCGCCCCTAGCCGCGTGCGTTGGCGGAATCGTTTTTTCCCTACATTTTAATTGATTTTTGGTGAAAAATATTCTTAATTATTGTAGATATCGAAAATATATAAAATGATAACCTGTATACATGACTTTACTGCCTTTTTGCTCAGAAATGTTCTTAATTATTGTAGATATCGAAAATAGATAAAATGATAACCTGTATACATGACTTTACTGCCTTTTTGCTCATAAATGTTCTTAATTATTGTAGATATCGAAAATAGATAAAATGATAACCTGTATACATGACTTTACTGCCTTTTTGCTCAGAAATGTTCTTAATTATTGTAGATATCGAAAATAGATAAAATGATAACCTGCATACATGACTTTACTGCCTTTTTGCTCATAAATGTTCTTAATTATTGTAGATATCGAAAATAGATAAAATGATAACCTGCATACATGACTTTACTGCCTTTTTGCTCATAAATGTTCTTAATTATTGTAGATATCGAAAATAGATAAAATGATAACCTGCATACATGACTTTACTGCCTTTTTGCTCATAAATGTTCTTAATTATTGTAGATATCGAAAATAGATAAAATGATAACCTGTATACATGACTTTACTGCCTTTTTGCTCATAAATGTTCTTAATTATTGTAGATATCGAAAATAGATAAAATGATAACCTGTATACATGACTTTACTGCCTTTTTGCTCATAAATGTTCTTAATTATTGTAGATATCGAAAATAGATAAAATGATAACCTGTATACATGACTTTACTGCCTTTTTGCTCATAAATGTTCTTAATTATTGTAGATATCGAAAATAGATAAAATGATAACCTGTATACATGACTTTACTGCCTTTTTGCTCATAAATGTTCTTAATTATTGTAGATATCGAAAAAACATAAAATGATAACCTGATTTTTGCTCATAAATGGCACTACTAGTACATTATCAATATTTTAGAAAATTTTAACAGTTCTGGTAATCAATAACGTAAGTACCGGCTAGTGCTTACCTAAAGTCACTTTTAGAATAATTTAAAAAAATCACGCATCGGTGCGTAATTGCGCCCACAGCCCGCAACACTGTAAATAACTAAACGTACAAAAAAAAAATAAAATATATGTATATAAAAAATATTCTCCAGTACTAAAAAATATAAATATTTCAAATAAATAACAACTCTTCTTGTGCCACCAATCTTCTAATAAATGTAACATCAATAGAAAAGGAGAATAAAATAGCAACTGTAAAAATCATAACATCCCAAAGCTTAAATTTTCTAATAAAACTGTGTTCATCTGAAGCGACCTGCCAGGAAAGTATGTTATTCCGTATCTGTTTGTACATAATTAGATAAAGAATAGGAAGTAATACTTATACAGAGCCTTCGAGGTGATTTTTCACAAAAACGGCGATATAAAATTCTTCAAATTATTATTATTATTATTACATTTTTTTTAAAATTTGAACACGTATTCACACAAGCATTCGAAAATAAATTACACTTTTCAAGACAATTTCGTTCAAAAAAGGTTCAATAAGAAAAATTGAGGCATTGAAATCAAGTAAGAATTGTCCATTAATCTCGTCATTGATTCATACCCCATAAAGGCTAGGTATTTGTCATTGTATCCATGGAAAGTAAACACAACTCTAATCTGTCACCAACCATTGACCGTTGAATTCATTTATCAATCGAAGATTTTATTATTTTGTTATAAAATGCTTTATACCAATATCAACAGAATCCATTTCGACGGCCTCTGTGGTCCCCTCGACCACGAGATCAATCGAGAGCTTTACCCCTCGTAAGGCTCTCGATTACGAATTCGAAGGTCGCAAAATATCATATGTTATGTGAATTCCGCACAAGAGTCTCAACTGCTCCCCGATAACCGAAGCCAGTGGGACTATGGCATCCCTAATTGGTTTATGTTGTGAGGCTGAAGGGTATGGCGAGGAGAAGAATATGCGGAAGATGAAAATGTGGAAAGTAGCCGGATATCCAAACACGGCTAAAGCCATTTCAAACAATTTTTCGATTGTGAATGGTGGTATTTGTCCAGGGCGATGCTGAGAGTACCCACCACTCTGGAACGTGCTGCAAGTACACGATTAATTATTTTATTCGAATTAAATGTGCAATAACACAATTTAATTAAATTAAATTTACTTGTGCAGTTGAGGTTAACAACAAATTTCCCAGCCCGGTGTAAGTAACTTATGGTTACTCTTTCAGGGTGTACTTCAAGGACTATAATTTTTTGGTTCAACGAAACTAAGGTTATAAATAATTTTAAACCCTCAAGTGCCCCTGAATAGCATTAGCTTAGAAGGAGGTTGGTAAAATGCCACAGCCTAGAATGGTTAGTACATACGTACGATCGATAAGAGTGGCTCTATCTAGTAAGTATGGTGGCTCTGCTCTACTCGTCCGTAGTCGTAGATGAACATGGTGAGACGCGGAGAAATGCTAAAATAAAACTGTTAAAGGGAGAAACAAAATAGATTTAGTAAGAGTACTTATGACGAGCCGTTGCCAGGACACCAGGGCAGTCCCTCTGAAGCAGTGCCAGGTGGATTCTTGTTCTTTACTTGAGCACGCCGGGATTCGAACCCGCGATCCCCGAATTTGCAGTCGAGAAGTTTACCCCTCGACCACGAAGGAGGTCGTCAAATGCTAATACGCCCTAAAGTGCGCCCTAAATACGCCTTAAAAATATTAATACGAGAAGATATACATAACGCCATTAAAGTAGTATTTAATTTTTTTTTTAAATATAATGTAAATCAAATTTAATAATGTTATTATTAAGTTCTGCAAGTATTTTTAGTTGTTATTATAGTGACAGCTGTTTCTGCGTTTAAGGTCATTTTCAAACTGTGTTTAATCCACATTGCGACGACTTATTTATATGATTTAATTTACCCCCACTCCTTTAAAATTTGGATGGATGGGTGATGATTTATTATCGGTAAAACCGATTTAGTTAGAAAGCAATTAAAATTCTGAATTCTGTGAGGTTTTCACATTTATAATGTGTTTTTACTCGTATTTAACTGACAATGTTTTCTTAATTGATTTATTTAAATGTGTTGTATTGTTTTGATAATGTGAACATACTGAGAAGCGGTGAGAATATAATTTTCCTTACTTTATTAATTAAGGTTATATTAGGGTCGTTAGTTCGTTTGTTAATTTTTAATTGTTCAAGTAAATTTAATCTTAGGCCCTTTCTTTCTATATGTAAGGGTTTAGGTCTGTTGTTGTCAAGCGGGACGTGATTATTTACTAAAAGATGTTCTGCGAATTTTGAAGAAATGCTTTATTTATATAACATCTTATATGCTCTATAATTCTATATACGAATTAAACACAAAAACAATTAATAAAGTAGTATTAATTGTTAAAACAAAATTAATCATGGACTAAAAAATCTTAATAAGTTTATCGCTGCGAGTGGGATTTGAACAGTGTAAACGGAACCATGAAAATGGGAAAAAAAATCAATGCCGAAAATACGCAGTGGTCATATACGGCGTGGGACTTTTATTAGCTAATTTATTGATTTTCTGTTTTCATTTTCCACGAATTTAAATGGACATGCGATATGTTTGATACGTGATTTAAAAAAAAAATTAAGATGGTCATAAATTAAAATTATTCTTGAAATATATTATTTATTATTTATAGTTTTTTTTTTTGGAAAAAAAGTTAATAGGTTTTAAAATATATCTAAATAATAAACTTCTTACGTAGGTACGTATTTGTGTTTTCCATTATGAACATATTCTACCCAAACAAACGTTCTTTTATTGAATGTGTAATCTGGTATATCTATGGGTTAACCTCAATACAACATGACGGGTTTAATGTTTTTCATACTCATTTTAAAACGTTATAGCAACAATTTTACATAATGGATTTCATTCAAATTACTCTCTAAGCGTTCCCGTCACTAATAAGAACAAACTATGCTATTTTCAGTGAAACCCGTCTACTAATTTTCGAGAAAATCGAGGACAGACAGACATACAAACATTCATTTTTATATACATATAGATTTTTTTTACGAAATATCAACCACTTACTTAATTACCACGTTATCCTATGACAGGGACAACCAATACAGACATATATTGATATTATAATTAATAATGCTCTTTAAAGTTTTCCTTTAAAAAAATACATCACATAAAAAATTCTAATACGAATTGTTTCATAATTAATACTCTTCAAAAAGAATTTAATGTTTACCCTGAATTTGATTGACTTGCAATATGTGCGTTACAGGAATAATTTTCAGATAATAAATTTACTATTCAAGCGTGGGTAATATATTTTCGAAACTTTCGACGTTTTTTTTTTATTTTTATTGAAGCAAACAACCATTTTTGAAAATGTATTTGATTGTTATTTATGAAATATCCACATGTCTGGTCAGTGGCTTAGTTGGCATCGCGTCTGGGTCCCACCCAGGCATCGTGAGTTCATTTCCTCGGCTGGCTAAGTCCTCTATCACGACACAAGCAACATCTTCCGCTTACTGTGATGGTAGTAGGAGGTTTTCAAATATTGTCAGGTTATTCATAAACCGGGAATGTTTGTCTTTCTTTTAAAAAGAAAAAAATCATTTCGCGGGTTATTATAATATTGATGTAGCTTAGCGATAGAATGTAGACATTTAATAAGGTGGAACTACATTTTTTCATTAGTATATCAATAAAAAAATTCTAAAATATTTTTGAAAATTTGCTCCGCACGAATGTGAATGAATTTGACAGTTCGTTTTGAAGAAAAAACATCGTGATTCTTTTTTTGACGTATTATTAAATTGCATTATTAATCTATGAATGTGATTTTTTTTTATCTAACGTCTAATACATGGTTAGAATTCTGCAGCCACCTCTGGTCGGGAGCCCCAAAATATCTGAAAAAACCCTAGACTCTGTGCACAAACTATTCGCCTAGCTTAACAAACGGATTGCAATCTTTGGAGCACAGACGGTCAGGCGGGAATGCTGTCCCTGTTCTACCTCTATTTTAATGGAAGATGCTCTGAGGGACTAGCGCCATTGATCCCTCAGTGCCGGTGCACAGTCGGGAAACACGCCAAACGCGCGCCCAACATTAGCACACCGTTGACATTTGTAAAATGAGAACGGGTCGTTTCTTGTCGTCTTGTTCTCGAGTTCAATAGCTCGGCTGTGGAATGACCTGCAGGCCTTTCTGTTTCCTCCCTCCTACAACATGGGTCTCTTCAAGACCCGAGTTTACTCCTTCCTATCTTCTAGGAGACCCTCCACACAGCATCCCCAAAGATGTTATAGGCCTTGTGGGAAACTATTTCCCTCAGAACCTCCTGTGTGGATTTGCTGTAAAATAAATGTATACATAAATGTGATGTAGAATCATCTCTTTTCGGAAAGTACCACTGTTTTTTGGTTACCGTTTGATGAACGTAAAAAACATGCACTTGAACCAATGTACTCTTTTAAACACACAATAGTCTTCCCATGAGCGTCATTTAAAACGTTTTAAACGATCGCAGCGCCCTCATTTTTTATCTACCTTAAAATGTCAGACTGTATATGTCGTTATTAGAAGTTTAGGCAGTTCCGTATCGTGGATCAAGGATTTTATTTGGCGGAGGAATGCATTTAACTTAGCCCCCTCCCTAATTTATATAATTTTAGTTGGTTGTTAGGGGTATCTTCCCATTTGGCTTCCCGCCAGATCAGGATTGGCCGCATGTGTAACAACATTTTTAAATCGTAAAAGGCGCTAAATCTGTAAGTTCATGATTGCCATCTAAGCCAAGGGTAAAATCTCCTCAAATGATTAATACCATCCAACGATGAATTCCGAATCGCATAAACGGGTGTCTCGCGGAATAACAATACCACTTCTCATATCCATTCAATTCGATTGTGCTCGATAACAGTTTGTAATAAGGAACTCCAATCCCTTTTTTTAATTCTTTTTTTATCTACCATTTTAACTTAACTACCAGTATATATTTATTTTATAAGGTTAGTTTTCTTAGTTAAACTATTATTCAAAGTTTAAATTTTTCAAAGCTCTCCAAAACGCTCCAAATCTATGGCCGGTCGGTTTTGATCAGTTTTGAGGTTAGAATGTCAAATGTCAAAACAAGCATGAGCTTTGCCATACATAATTTTATATTCTATTCATAGTAAACCATAATTAAACATAAGTAATAAAATTATGTACCTTTTTAGAAACTTTAACTCATAGAAGAGTAATAGTATTTAATATTAAGATTATCGTAAAATCCGTATTGTTAATTGGTTTGTCAATGTCAAATCAACAAATAAGTTTTTTCGTATAAATCCAAAACCAGTATACGCACGGTCGAGACCCGTGACATCAAATGTTCCAAATGCATTGGTTGGTGCTAACACACTGGGGTATTTTGATGAGATTATTTTTATTCACTTTTGAATAACGATTTACAAATTCTACGTATAAGAAATAATAAAACTTGTGTATTCTGAATCGGCGTTTGTTGATCCATATGAATATATGCTAAACCACTATATCAAGCCATAAAAAATTACAATAACCTCCCCATTGAAATGCGCTGTATTAATGACCGATCAGAACAAATAAATATCTTTAAACTTAATTACATCAATATTTAATAAAAAAACATTTTATAAATAGAAGCAAATTAAATATGATGTACCTACCAAATTAAGGTAAGGTCCCTCGTATCTAGGATGAACGAAGTATGTATGAAGAATGAGCTAATGATGAATGTAAATAAGTCCAAAGTCATGGTGTTTGAAAGAGAGAGAACGAAAACAGTATGCAATATAGTTGTGAATGATGAATACTTGGAGCAGGTCAATGAGTTTGTGTATTTGGGAAGTATGTTTACGAGAGATGGAAAGACAGATAGGGATATTGAAAGAAGGGTGAATGCAGGAAACTCCATTAACGGAGGACTGAACGCGGTTGGCGCAAACAAAAAGCTGTCCAAGGAAGCGAAGCTAGCAGTCCACAATGGAGTGCTGATACCAACCTTGATGTATGGCAGCGAGGCATGGAACTGGCAGAGGAAGGATGAAAGTAGACTGAATGCTGTAGAAATGAGATCTCTGAGACGAATGTGTGGTAAAACCATGTATGATCGTGTGAAAAATGTTGAGATTCGTAAAGAATGCAAGGCCGATGTAAGCGTAGTGAGCAAGATTAAGAAAGGGACGCTTAGATGGTTTGGGCATGTAGAGCGAATGAACGAAGAAAGGAGTGTATGGAGAATATATGACGCGAATGTGAATGGAAGAAGAAGCCGGGGACGCCCGAGAAAGACATGGCACGATCAAGTGAATCAAATACTCGAGTCGGGCCATGTCAGAAGTCGGAATAACAGAAGAGAATGTATGAGGCGTTGTATGAATGTGAATGAAGCAAGAAGTGTATGCCAAGATCGAGTTGTTTGGCGGTCCGTCCTCTCTGCCTACCCCTGCGGGGAAACGGCGTGATGGTTAGTTAGTTAGTTACCAAATTAAGAATCGTGGCTCCCTTACCAGACATAATAACTCCTCTTTTCTGTTAAGGTATACGAGTATACGACCAAGAATATCCTTTAATTAAATATTTTGTGAATTACGTAATGCAACTTAAAAGAAAACAAAATAAAAAAATTGTAGTTGCAATATTTTTTTACTGGAGTTTTTTTATTAAAAAAAATGTTTCAACTAGAACCAGCTGGAGCAGGAGAGAATCAGAAACCTAACAAAGTCTAAGTCTGCGTTTTTTTCATAAAGTTGATATTGTTTCCTTTAGCCGATTTTCAAATGTATCCGGATTTAGATTTAGTGCCTGTACAAATACATTTGTAAATCTGTACAGTAGACGATGGATATTGCAACTGCCTGATTTTTTCAAGCCATGTTTCGTGGGCTGCCTGACGTCACGGTAAACGCCAACGCGCTCAGTTTTCAGGTCCACACCCGTTTAAAATACCGTACTAGGTAAATGGCAATACAGGAAAATGGAGAGGCAAATTAATTCGGAAAGAGTTGCTATTGCTAGACAAGAACCAAGGTATTATAAATTATATTTTTTTGCTATATTGCAATCCCGATGAATTATAAAACTCATTTTGGGACACGAGACATATGTCAAATGAATTGTTTCATTTGGATTTCTTGCATACTGCTGGAAAAATTACAAATTATTGTAATTTTGCGAAGTAGTAAAAACAATCGGGCAAAGCATTTTTTTGTTACTTTTTCGTTTAAGGTTTTTAATTTAATATTTTTTTTTCATTAAATAATTTTTTTTTTATCATTACTTTTTTCTTTTAGATTTTCCATAGATACATAAGTACTATAGAATAACATCTTATTCACCAACTTTATATTAAACATTTTTAAATTTTTTTTATTTATTTTATTATTATACTTTTCTTATATTTTATAAGTTGCATTACAAGTAATTTAGAAAATATATTTAATTATAGGGTATTCTTGACCGTGTATACCTTTTCAGAAAAGAGGAGTTCTTGTGTTTGATAAAGAAGCAACCATTCTTAATTTGATAGTTACATAATATTTATAAATGAATTAAAAATTACTTTGCATTCACCACTTTATTACATACACATATCAACGTGTTTCGAAAGCGATGTTTTCTTCATCAGGAATATATAAAATTTAAAAAAAAATAATGTCAAGTACAGAAAAATGATAAACATAGAATGAAATAAATTATTATTTTTATCAGGAATATATATATATATAAAGATATCATTTGTCTATACTTGAATTTTTTTTTTTTTTAGTATTCCATAGAGGAAACCATCGATTTCGAAACATGTTGATATGCATATATTAATAAAGTGGTGAAGAAGAAGTATTTTTTAATTCATTTATTAAAAAAATAAATTATAATGTAAATTTGTTATTCAATGTTTTATAATAATTTCTTAATTTGACTAATTGCTTACCTACTTTAATCACTTTTTGTTTATGTTTATAATTTGTCTATTCCTACATTATTGTATTCTATGTTTATCGTTTTTCCATACTTCACATTATTATTTTTTAGTATTCTGTATGTCCCGATGAGGAAAGCTTCGCTTTCGAAACATGTCGATATGTATATATTAAAAAGTGGTGATTACAAAGTATTTTTTAAATTAATTTATTTATAATGACGCCACAAAGTAATACCAATCTTTTTGATGAAATTATGTTAAAAAATGTATTCAATTTTGATTTACTTGGCATAATTGTGTTTCACTCTAATTATAGTCTGTTGTATAAATTCTAAACATTTAGGAATTTACTTAATCAATTCGGGGATGTTATTTTACTTAAAATTACTCCCACCCACACAAAGACCGCGGTGAAGTTCACAATACAAGCAACCTTAGAGTTGTGTTATTAATATTAAGATTCAGCAAAGCGTACTACGTATTACATATTGCATTATTATTATTCAAGATTTTGCGAATATTGACATACAATATACTAGCTGGTGTGCACCCGGCTTTGCTTGATATTATTTAATTTTTTTGGATTAATCATATGAAGTTGTGAATTTTTGCTTATCGTTTGGGTGCCATAGTTGATTTGACAGTGAAAGTATGGTAAATGCCCTGTGACGACTATTACTATCTCTCAACAAAGACAATGAATTAAAAATTACTTTGTAATCACCACTTCATTATTATATATTAATAAAGTCGTGATTACATAGTAATTTTTAATTCGTTTATTAATAATGACGCCACGGAGTGAATACTGATCTTTTGAAAAAATTATAAAGAACATTCATTTGAAAATTTTATTTCATTCCAAACATTTATTTTTTTGATATCATATCTAAATAAAAAAAAATCTTAGGTAGGTACCTACTTGTGTTTTCCATTTTGAAAATATTCTACCCAAACAAATCTACTTCTTTTGAATATGTAATCTGTGGCTAACCAGAGTGATATATCTATGGGCTAACCTCAATACAATATGGCGGGTTCAATGTTTTTTCAAACTAATTTTAAAACGTTATAGCAACAGTTTTATATATCGGATTTCATTCAAACTAATTTCTCAACCTTCCGGTAACTAATAATAACAAACTGTGATATTTTCAGCAAAACCGGTCTAGTAAATTTCGAGAAAAAGGAGGACAGCAGACAAACAATATATATTTTTTAATATATAGAGATTAACAAGAAAAAATTAAGAGATGTAAAATCACCAATATAATATTGGAAATAGAACAAAATACATAATGAAGCGAGTCAGATTAATATGAGAATATTTTAATTTTATTATACGCCTATCTGGGCTGTTACACGAATTTTTAGAACAGAATATAATGAGCTATTGAAAATAATAAGAACATAGAGTTTTCAAAGCATAAAACAATGTAAAACAAATCATCACAGGATACAATAATTATTAATTGTAGGTTTCGTCATAGATCCTGTATATCCTGTAAGTCCTGGTATGGATATCGCTTTATTTTATAAATGGAGTCAGAAAATATATCGACAATACCTCCAAACTTGTCGCCCAGATCATGCATCCTATTGGTTAGTGAGAGAGAGAAAAATGTTGCATTTTGTCTTGTATTCTTAGTCGGTACATGGAATTTAATAGTGTGACGATGGCAGGGTTGTTAATTAGGTTGTGTAATACTCTGCATAATACAACTAGGTTTGAAATAATTCTCCTGGCAGACAGCGTAATTAGATGCAATCGATTCGAATTTGCCGTTGAGTAGGCAGAAGGACATTATAATATGTAGAACAATCACCACAGTATATTGGGCGTGCTTGACAACATGCTTTTATTTATGTGAAGTAATATTTAATGTGTAAAATAGTGGTGAGCGGGCTTAAGTATAAGATTGCTATCAGCAATTGCCGCTAGCACATAAAACACAGTTTACAATTCTTAAAATAAAAATAAATAAAAGCCCTACAGTAGCAATAGGCGGCCCGCTCACTGGGTAGAGAAGATGATCTCCACATTTATGCACCTAGAACCACAGTTGACATAAAAAGAGGGAGAAATGTTCCCTGGTACTGCACAAAAAAATTATAATAAAATATTTACTCTTAAATAGTATGATTTTTCGATATTGTTGTATTATTCATTGTAGAAAATTAAGTTTTTTAGAATATGACCATAAAACCTATCAATAATTATGCCTGAGCTTTACAAAATAAAATAAAATACCCATTTTGGTGATGTTGATTTTTTTCGCATTTTAGAATGTGGATCCCCTTGGTTAAACGATACGCGTATTATAAATATGTAATAAAATATTTTGTAAAAACACTTTTGGCACGTAATGCTTTTAAATATTGAGATGAATTGTTGGTTTGCTATTGACGTGTAATCGGAAACGCAGTTAAGAAAAAAAGTCTTCAAGTTTAAGGATAAGGACAATGCCTTATCCTTAAAAAGAACTGGAATTTATCAGGTAGTTATCGCCTCGCATTATTTATTTCTATCCTCGTACGCATTTTTGTGAAATTTTGTTATGAGTTATTGAAAAAACAAAGATTTGATGGCAATCTATAGACGTTTATGTATTGTTAAGATAGGACGAAAAGCCCCCACGCGAGGGCGACAGTGTTAAGGTAATGACATGAATTGACCAGAAACCACCCACTTGGGCGTCAGTGTTAAGAGCAATGGGGTGTGGCCCCTCGATGCAGCGACAGTATAACAAGGGGGAAAAGATGGACTCGACAACATCCCACTTGGGCGTCAGAGTTAAGATGGGAGGAAAAATAGTGCTGGTGAAAAGAAAGCAGTTTAACTCACTTCGAGGCCAGAAGCAGGGCTAATCTCAGGTTCCACCGTGGTTAGTTCAGCTCGTAGGGCATCTCATCTCCTATCTCAAAGTCGAAGGCCGGCCACAGCCTTATATCGGTGAAAGGTAAAAAATTACTAGAATGAGAGATGTGTGCTTTCTAGTCAGGGTTTATTTAAGGCAAAACATTGGCAGGTAAATTACATATGGGATTCACAACAAAGGGCAGTATCTAATCTGATTCCTGATAATCTCCCTCTGATGGATCTCCAACCGGACATGTTATTCGAAGGGCACAGTTATTAACAGCACATACAAGAGGGTAAATTCAAATCTGCTTACATGGCGGTCGGCGACAGCAGTCACGATTCTGTTGGTGTAAAGTGCGCAGACTAGGGACTCTGGATATCACACGTACCATGGCAGACAGGACGCAGCGAGTCATTGCACAGATCACTGGCTTAAATATTTATGTAAAATTCAGAGGTAGCAAGGCGTTTATAAAATACTGATGCAATAGCGGGCGGCTACGTGCCTAAGGCACACCGCACGCAGCTGAAGGCTCTGTGTCTGGATTAGGAATAATGGCGGATCATCGCTTAGCGGGCCCACGCCGTGAAGTGGCCGGAAACTATCCCGTACGCTGCGTCATTGGTCAATAATGATTATGGCCGGCGAGACGTGCCGTTATTGGTTGGAGCGCCGATGAGCGACTAGATGTATCTTTATTTAACTAGCGGCTAGAAGTATTATTCTTCCAACGACTAGAATCTCTTAATTGTGTTACGTAACAGTATATATTTTTACTGTATAATATTAATTATATAAAATGGGAACTTGTACCCGCTAAGCCACTGCTAGTAGCGTGTCTGCAGGAGTTTAGTTCAACAATATTATATAATACAACATTAAATAACAATCATCATATAAATATTAGCGCAATAATATAACAATATTGGAGCATCCATGTTGTGATCAATGTACACAAGTTAGAAAAAATATATGAAAACAGCACAACAGTTTTGTTATACAGAAACTAGACTCCAATTACATAATATGGAGCAATACTATTATAAAAATATCAAAATATCAGCAAGTATTAAACAAATTAAGAACAAAACAGTAGTACAGTTTTGTTACAGCGAGGAAAGACTTAATATGATAGTATCATTTAAATAATTTTAAAAATATCTGCAGATATCAAGGAGACCATCATATTTGTTCAATATACAATGCAAGAAAAAACAAAATATCGTAAATACAGCAAATACATCAATACACTATTCAAAAGCCAACACTTTAACATCAGTGAGAAACTCATCATAGAGCAATTGTTTTTAAATTAGTATTGTAAAAAATATTCATAAATTTCATTCTGTACAAAATTAAATACAAATTTTGTTGAGTTGTTGGATGTCAATTTATCAATGCGCGATTTGTGGCTAGAGACTTTTAATATTTTGATTGACAAAAAGTGAGATCTCCATTGCTACAAATTAAGCTTTCCCCGCGTGCCACCAAAAACCGCCCATGTGTGTCAGTGCGGCACTTGTCATAGGTTTTGTCCTTCCTGCGTCAATGGTATTCTAGGAAAAAGGAACATAGATTAGATTAGTTTTTTTTCATTTTTATTTATTGTGTCCTCAGGTAGATGTGATATATCAGTGTCGTGCAGCTCCCTATTCATGCGGTTCTCATAATATCCGTATTGATAATTGGTTTGCTCATGAAAACTCTAATTTCTTTCATCATTAATAGTTTTTATATTGAACAACAATTATAGAATTTAAGTTACAACGAATTTTAAAATTCGCCAAAACTAAAAAAATGCATCTTTAATACAAAACAAAATCGAAAAATAAAAATATCCATTCTATATATCTAAAAGTAGAACGCTCACGAGATATTAGATATTCCAAATGCAATGGTACCAACATAAGAAGGTGTTTTGATGAGGTGCTTTTTTATTCACTTATAAATACCGATTTATAAATTACGTATGTAATGAAAGACAATGAAAGAATGAATATATAATGAAAGTTATATGTTCAGAATCTGCGTTTGCTGATCTATATGAATATATATTTTTAAAGCCATTATATTTTTCACTGCAGTTCCTTATTCGATACAAATTATAACAATTTATGTACAGATATTCTTGGAACCCTTTCTTTACGGTGCTAGAAAATCCCACGAGCTCCAGTTCTGGACACCCAGTGTACAGGGTACACATTTAGAATTTAGTAATTTTTACGTAGATTAAAAACAAACAGTTTACATTTATTACTTATATAAATCATTTTATTAAGAGGCCATTGCAGCCGACAGACCGCCCGTCGGTTACTACTGACGATCGTGGATAGTGGCTCAGCGAGCGAAATCCTGTATCCCTCTCTCACCACCACACCACTCGGCAAGTTATTAACGCATGCAGACATACGTGAAAACATTTTTTTCTATTGCGTTCGATAAATATTTAGATATTTTAATTATTGTTTCCAATACATAAATGCATTGCTGAGGAATACCTTAAATATGAACTCTAGGATTAGTATACTTACAGAGATATAAAAATAATTAGAGCTGTTGGTGTCAAAGTGTGGTCGTGAGTCCATACTATGTTGAAGAAACCTTTCTGGGGCGTTGAGAAAATGACAATACGCCGATTAGGTAGAGTATTTAGTATGCGAATAAAATCAACTGTATTGTGAAGAAGTAGATAAAGAAGTGAAGGAATGAAGTATCTTATATACTAAAAATGTATCGCCCCACTATAGAAGCCGGTAGAAGAAGAATTTTCTTTCCTTCCAAGAAAATTTGTTCCAAAATCCATCGCCCTCGGGTGAACTTCATGCTTCGTCAGCGATCTTGGGAAATTGCTCCATCTAGGTGAGGGGCCGGAATTTCTTAATCCAGGTATTTGTGTCCATCAGCATAATAGGGGATGATGGCTTCTTGAGTTCGGTGCAATGTCTCATGTAGGGAACGTGCACTGACACCAGTTTATTGACCGCCTCAGAGCCAAGAGATATGTTAAATCAGTCGACAGCACCGGCAAGGGAGGGTTAAATGAGCTTAGGCTAACTGCGTTCAAAAAATTAAATCGAAACTCCACGAAGGAAATAATGTACCTACCTACTGTTTTTTTTCGCAGGGCGTGAACGTCTTAAAATTGAAATAATTGTAAAATTTCTTCAATTGGAAAAGGTTGAGATATGGAAAGATAGGTGGAACATCAAGCTTGTGGTAGTAGAGAATGACATCAGATCAGAAAAGTATCATTAGCGTATTAATCATTCGCTTGTAGGAAACGACTTAATTCCTGTTGTCTCCCTGTGTGGGGTTGCCCTCCATATGGTCCAGTTAAAGTCTCTCATCATTCCTCCGCCCGCAGGCTTACGGCCGTTCTTCCCAACTTTTCAAATGATCAATCTGAGGCACTGATCAGCCAAGTGTTTTGTTGAGCAATCGCTCTGTTTGCCTGTTTCCAAACATTTTTAATCCAAAATCATCTATGGAGGTGCCCGCCCACTTTCATAGACTATAAAATAGTGCCCACCCACTAACATAGATGTAAATTTGACATTTGACATTTCTCTATCGTTAAAAACAAGAAAAAACGTAGTTTACAAAAAGTAAATTACGTTAGGTTCTCTTCAGTATTATTTAAAAGATACAACAAACACGTTTTGACATTCTAAACTGGAAATGAATCTCTGTCATTCAATATTTGAATCGCGATAAATACATTTGTTCACCTTGTTGATACTTTTTATAACCAGTGCTCTGTTGGTGGGAACTTAATCCACAAAAATCAATTTCTTAAATCGATCGTAAACATGATCGAGAATTTCGTTGGGAAGAGCGTATTTGAACAGTGTTGAGGCAAAATTTCGGCTCAACAGTTGCTCAGTAGGGTTGAGAAGAATGGCCGTTATTGTTAGAAAAAGTCTCTAAAAGAAGAAAAAATAGTCGTTTTTTAAAAGCAGAGCACGCCACTGAAAGTTCCCCTTTTGATAAAAGAGTTAACGTGTATTTTACGGTGGGCGGTACCATCTATAATATCCCGACAGGTAAATAAGCACTTTTAAAACTAATGTTTGAGTTCGAATCATTTGTTACATTTTTCATCCAAAGTGATGGATACTTTTTAACGTAAATACGAAAAACGACAAACACCTTTTTTAGGCTTGAACGTAAAACAAGTGTCTTCCTACACCTTAAATTGTACGTAGTTATGCAGAAAGCATCCAACCAAAAACGATGAAGCTGAGAAAAAGGCGTTTGATAATTTGACAATACAAAAGCATATTATTGTGAAATCAGTGCTTTTTTTCTGTAGTTTTAATGTAAATAAGTAATTTGTCTTCTGTCAAAGCATTTATATCTTTTTAAAAATTTGTTTATGTTATCGTACATTATTTTAGAGTTTGAATGTTTTCTACAAACTGTTGAAATATCAAAGAGATGATAGTATTTTTGTGGGTTGGATGTCTTCTATGAAATGGTGTGCCAAGCAAAATGTTTTTGTCGTACGAAGCAATAACTCTGTGGTTTGACATCCATATTAAATAAATAAAAAAAAAAACTTAGTAATCAAGTATTTGATATTTGTTATTCCTTGTATAAATATTGTAGGATTATCTCTCTCTAATGACTTCATTATGTTCCCATTACACTGTTGTATTTACTATCTATTATTATCAATACGTATCAATGTTGTCTCCCTCTTACACATAATACATTACTATTGTTGTCTCCCTCTAATATTTTGTTCTCTTTCTCTCTCTTTTGTACTCTCTTTATTGTATTTTTTAACTATATATAACCGTTAACTCTGTATTATTCTTTAGTTATTACATTTGCCCTGAGGAACCTTGAGCTAAGCGAAGCCGGTTGCCGAAAAATAAAATATGTTCGTGGTTTATAACAAAGTGATTGTTTTGTTTAATACTTTATTTTTTAAAACTTTTTAAAAAACAATCGTGACGACATTTTGTACGATGTTGCCGTGCACATGTATAGAGAATCAAGATAATAGACGAAAAAAACATGCTTTAAGTCACCATTATGTAAATATGTAATACAAAACTTTATAATTGGTTTGGACGTTTTCTACGAATCATTCACTATATTCATACTTTTAAAACATACATTTAGATGTGGAAAACGTTCAACAGACTCGGGTGTATTCTGAATAAATACAAATTGTGTAAAAATAAACACATTAAAACGCAAAATACGTTCATCCAACTTGGATGATTTCTACAAAGTATATTGGCGAAGTTAAATTTAAACACTGAATGCATTCACACCATTTGTATGTATTCTAATGATATTATAGTTAGTTGACCGCCCCACCCATACGAACGTACGTGATAAAGCGTGAACGCAACAAGCCGTATCCCGTACATTCAGGTACAAAAAATACATCAAGTTTGTTCCTGCGTCATCTCGTTCAATATTTCGAAGTCGACCGAAGTTAACGGATGTGTTCGGGTATTTTCTCCTCTCCCATACAGGTCGGTACATTGTAAACACGTATTGTTATTGCGAAATATAATGAAAAAAGCGATGATCTTTTACTTACTTTATGAATAATAGCCCAAAGGACGGGCGGCTTTAATACAGTTGAACTTCGTTATAACGATAACGGCAATAGCGAGTTCACGGCAAGCAATTATAGCTTGACCACAAGCATAAACTATGCGCAGACGTGGGTCTTTTCCCACGCATGTAATCGCCACTTTATTAATATAGACATGTCAACATATTTTGAAAGCGAAGCTTTCCTCATCAGGACCTACAGAATACTAAAATATAATAGTGTCAAGTATAGACAAATGATAATAACGATAATATTTTAAATAAATTGGGGGTATGTAAATTAATTAGCAACGATTGCAACTTTTTTTACATAGGAAAGACTTCAAGAAATTTGAATATTAGAGTTATGGAACACCTGAGGTGTTCAAGTAATAATAATTATTCTGAATTTGCCAATCATATTTTGGAAAAAAATCATTCTTTGATATAAATGAAGGTTTAATTTTTTTAAATACTACCGGCTTACAATTAGACAAAGTAGAAATTTTAGAAATTAGAAAGAGTGTTACTAGTCAATTAAATATAATGAATAATCAATTATATTTATATTTTTTTAAATCTAGCTCTTGAATTTATTGTCATATTAATATTAATAATAAAAATAATTCCTTTTTTAATTTCTAAAATAGATTTGTTATTCATTTTTTAATTAATTACTTACATTTTTGATTAGTTACTTACCCACTTCTATGAATTTTTGTTTATGTTTATAATTTGACTATTCTTAAATTTTTTTTTTTTAAGTTTATCATCTGTCTATACTTGACGTTATTATTTTTTAGTATTCTATATATTCCCGATGAAGAAAGCTTTGCTTCCGAAACATGTTGATATGTGTACTCGTATATTAATAAAGTGGTGATTTCAAAGTAATTTTTTATTCATTATAATGAAGTCACAAAGTGAATACCAATCTTTCGAAGAAATTTGTAAAATAATGCTCACGAGTATTTAACGTAACCCTTTCAAATTCATAAACATAACTGACTTATTTATGAAATAACAAAGTTATTTTAATTGTAAATTTTAATATTTTTCAACGATAAAAGAATGTAAACATAATATCATTTAATTTATTCCAGAGAAGAACAAAGCACAATGTACGCCGTATGCGCCTGTTTTCTAAAAAAAACAATATTTTTATTAAGTTCGCGGAAAGAGAATGTATTAAGCTGGCTACGTAAACAAATCTGAAAAATTGGAAAATAAAGCTGAGGCCAAGACGTGTTTTTAAACGTTTTATTTTTTATAAAAGTGTTATTCATACTGTTAAAAAAATATGATTCCCAATAACATTTTATTTTACAAGTACGTTTGCAGAAAATTATTCAATAACTAATGTATTATAAGGAACTCCAGTGAAAGATATAAAGGATTTTAAAATATATATTCGTACAGATCAGCAAACGCCGATTCTGAATATATAACTTTCATTATATATAAAATTTATAAATAGTTATTTAAAAGTGAATAAAAAAAATTTAAAAAAATTGCCGAATATTGACACAGGTTATTACCCTAGTGGGGAACTAGTGATGGAAGAGATTGTGACACTTACATTTTGAAGGTACTTCCAATTAAATCTAAAGAACGTCCATTTGAATTAAAGACAAAGTTTTTTTTATACCTACATTGTGGCTTGCACAAGGAGAATGAGTACGTAAGTGGTGGAGTATGGACGAGAAACCGAACGGTTTACCAGTACGTTAAATTTGATTTATCATCGAAGATCGTTATTACCATTTGGGGGATCTTATTGTATTTACCTTAAAAATAATCTTTTGAAACTGGTACACGAGTATTATTACTCTCTTCGAATTAACGTATTGTTAACATTCCGATAAAAAACACATTTATTCAACATATTTAAAACGTTTGAAAATATTATTTAAAATTCAATTGAACCAATTATGCAGAATGAATGTCTTGATTACGCACATCGCCACCATTCCTGAGGAAAATTTACATGACATTATGATTTAAAGTTAAGGAATTATCTTAGTTAACAAAAAATCTTTGTATTTTTTGTTCTCAAAATAGAACGCCTTCCTGAACTTTTTGCAAGACGCGTTACAAAAAAGCTCCGAGAAGAAAAGCTTCTATGAAAGTTGATAGCATTTAAAAATGGAACTTGCTTTCCGTGAGAACTGTCAAAACGGAGGGAAAATGAAGTCTTATGAATTCAGAGGCGTATTCGTTCGCATTGTGAATGCGTAGGTCGCGTACGTAACCAAATTACCGCAAATTGAAATGAACGATTTACGCAAAGCTTTTTTAAACAGAAAATACAGAGAAAACATTTTATCAAAAAAATTGATGGCATTCTCTACATTGGTAATTACACTTTGTAATGGGGTAAGCGTGCTTTTGGTAAAAAAAATGAAAAAAATGCCTGCCTTTCCGAATGAAGTAAATAAATAATTCACTGCCTCCATTTTGATGGTATTCCTACGTATTTTGACCTTAAACTTGTATTAAAATTGACAAACACCGTATTCATTTTTCTCCTTCAAAATTGAGGAAAAAGGAATAAGGAAATCCACTGAATAATGTAATGGCTTTAAAAATATATATTCATATTAATAAGCAAATGCCGATTCTGAATGTACAACTTATATTATGTATAATTACGAAGAATTTATAAATCGTTATTTGAAAGTGAATAAAAAATCATCTCATCAAAACACCTTGTTATGTTGGTACCGTTGCATTTGGAACATCTGCCGTCACGTGGGCATTCTGTTTTTAGATATATAGTATGGAATTTTTTTTTCAATTTTTTTCGTATTTTAAATATCTATTTTTTTTCAGTTTTGGCGAATTTTAAAATTCATTTGGGTGACTACAATTGTTGTTCAATATAAAAAAAACTATTATTGATGAAAGAAATTAGAGCATTCACGAGCAAACCAATTATCAATACGGATATTATGATAATGTTAATGCTCAATACTATTATTATTCTTTGACTTATAGTTTCTAAAAAGGTTCATAATATCGTATTATATAAATTAGTATTTAAGTTTGAACGTCATTATTGATAAATAAAATTGGACTAGAGTTCCTTATTGCCGAAAATAATGTATTTTTCAATTCACTTCAGTAAAAGTAGGAGAAAACGCAAAATGTGTGTTTGGTACAATGAAAAAATAAGTTTTTTTTCTCAATAGGATAAGCGAAACGCCAAAATCTTTTTGAATTGTTACAATAAGTACACATACACAATTGAAAAACTATGACGTATCACGGATACTGCGGCCTCCCTGCTCGGCTGCAATTATAAACCACTACACATATTTTTATTCCCAATGTGACGTCAGAGCTGTAAAAATGTAAAATTATCATTAAAAAAAATTGTTAAATTTTTTGTATAAAATTATAAATTAAATTATTGACAGCCGTGAACAATTATGTTTGATTTCTTTCCAGGCATCACGTAAATCAACATCCAGACATTATTTATTACATATTATTATATTTTATTTTGACAACACCAATACCATATCACAATTGTGTACTCCCGATCGCCGTATACAATATTTAGGTAATAATAATTTATTTATTATATTGTATACGCCATATTTCGGCTATTACATATTTCGTTTTGAAATTCAAATGACGATAGTGGCACAGGTGCAAAACACATCACTGTAGGTACATAGATAGAATAGATAGCCTTCACGAATACAACTAAATATTAATGTCTTACAAACAAATTCAGCAATAACATGGTGAGGTCCAACCATATAATCTACAAGAAAGGCGAATATAAAAAATACACAGCACATTCACTAATACTTATCCTCTAGACTCATATCTTATTAATAATATGAAAGGCATGCAAAATATAGCAAAACATGACACATGCAGTCCATTACACTACATAATCTTGTTATCTACGTTCATTATAGACTTAGCCAGTATCATTATATACATAATTTAAAGATACATAGATAAAAATTTAAAGATATAGATTGCTCATTTAAAATCCATAACTTCATCGATTTCACGCAAAGCCTCTCACTTTCCTCCAATTTATAGCTTTCATTAAATTTATTGAAAATCACTGGCACTATGTATTCAAGAGTTCGACCTCCATATTTATTTGAAATTTTTGGAATTTTTAGGCCTCTTCTTTCAGTGAATCTAGTGCTGTAATAATAGTATTTTTGTATTTGCATTCCGTGCAGTTGTAATAATAGTATTTTTGTATTTGCCTTCCGTGCAGTTGTAATAATAGTATTTTTGTATTTGCATTCCGTGCAGTTGTAATAATAGTATTTTTGTATTTGCATTCCGTGCAGTTGTAATAATAGTATTTTTGTATTTGCATTCTGTGCAGTTGAACATATTTAGTATGTCTGAAAAAGTATTATATTCTGCTATTGTAATATTATCGACCTATTTAACACATCATTAATGAAATATAAACATATCTTGGTTAAATTAATTTCGGTAAGTAGAACTAGTCTGATTGAATAAATTACCTAACTCCGCTTCGAATTTATTTAATTTGTTATTATTTTATTAATTATGTAAATCCCTATAGGCGTAAATAAATAAATGTTAATTAGATTATTATTTTATCCTAACTTAATGGCTACGAAGGCATCGTTAAAAATTATTACGTGCATTTTATGTTGGTCATTAAATTTATCATTAAAATATCTCCATTAAATACTAACTCCCTTTTTGCTTCTGATTATTTATACTTTTTCAATGCTATTGCTTATGTATAATTATTTCTTCTTTTCTAATTTTTATTTTGTATTTGAATTTATATTTACATATCTCAATTATCATAAACAGAATCCAGATAAAGTTAGCTTCTAAGACGCTGGGGCAGGCTGGGGTACTGTACAGTGTACAGAGCCCGCAGATATTTTAATAGTACACAACCGATGACCCTCCACAAATCGCAAGTGCGTCACAACTGTAGAATTTAGCAGACAAAATACCTGAAATAAAACCTTTAACTCTGTACAGAAACGACCGGTCCGTTTGATAGATTCGCTCATCTTAACAAACGGATTACAATCTTTGGAGCTCAGACGTCAGGTGGGAGTGGTGTCCTTGTTCTATAGGTATTTCAATGAAAGATGCTCTAAGAAACTAGCGTCATTGATCCCCTCGGCACCGGTGTACAGTCGGTAATCACGCCAAATGCGCGTCAAACATTAGCAAACGGTTGACATCTGTCACATGAGAACGGGTCGCTTCTATGACTCGTTCTTGTGTTCAAAAGCTCGACTGTGGAATGATCTGGCGGTCTCTGTGTTTCCTACCCCATAAAGATTAAATAAATACTTGTCGAGAAACACATTAGTCTCAATAGAGAAAGAAACTCACCGTAGTACCTACTGATGTCGCAATGATTAATGTATATTATACGGCGAGGCGTCATTGGAAAAGAAAAATTGTTTTTACACTTAGATAATTTTTCACACCCACAAATAATTATTGAATTTATTCACCATTAAAAGTTTCGGTAAGTAGGTACATTTCTTTAAAAAAAACATAGATTTGACTGGTAATAGTGCTAATCTTTATGGGGGACATTGACAAAATCCCAAAGATAATTTGGAGTGATTGCACCTGAAGGATAAATGTTGTCTTAATTTAAGTTTAACTTTTATCAGCGGCGTCCAATTATGAAGTTGCAGAGGCAATTTGAAAGTTAATTAACGGTGTCCCTTTAGACTGAGTCGATCGGCTCCAACTGTTGTACCGGAAAATGGCGGAGGCGAGATCTTTTGAAATGGAGCGGGAGTGGATTCTTTAAATCGACAAAGCCGACCGTAATGGCGGGATTAAAGATAATTATATCAGGTACAAGCAGGTTCGACATTCATCACGATGTAAAAAATGTGGAGGATATGGGAATAACTCCCCAAGATAGTGCATTTGTAACGTCTTTCTATTTCTCATAAACTACGCGAATAACGGTTAGAATTACTGAACTATACAGCGTCGTAGAGAAAATATTGAAACTTTATGTATGCTCGATATTATCATTATTATTTATCTATTTTTATTATGTAATTATTACTATTTAATTATTATTATTTAATTTTTATTTATTATTATTTAGTTATTATATTTACTATTTTTTATTAATGTATTATTATTTACTTATTACTATTACCTGATTATTGTTTACTCACTACTTCTTGTTAAAAAATATGGTAACCCTATGATTGTGGCCAATTGGAGGAGAGATACTTTATGATAGTTATTTTACAGTCCACCATAATGCTTATTTTCATATTTTAAAAATAAAATAAATTTTATATTTCATTATATTTTCAAAGCAGATGGGTTAAAACTTTTTTTTAAATCACCGTTAGCCCCTAAATAATTGTTAAAGAGGCTTCTAAAATCGCGAAAAATGAATTCCTTTAATGGCCGAAATTTCATAAGGTAAAACAAAAATAAATAAAATACTTCTAAATTTTAAATTTATCTAATAACCTATTAAACAATTAAAAACCGTTTATTTATTTATTCAATAACCTATTAAATACATATAAAAAGCATTTTATGAAATAAAATTGACGATTTTTTAAAAAAATATTTATTAAATGAAAAAAAAAACATTTAAATAGGTAATTAAATATATATAAATATGTATATATATATATTTTTAAATTTACATAATAGGTTATTAAATTAACTAAGAAAACCGTTTTTAAACGGAATTTATTTATTTAATAACGTTTTTTTTAATATATTTAATATCCATTACATGGATGAAAAAAAATAAATTATTAACGAGTCCAAGATGTGCAATATATTTTTGAACATTTTCGATTGTCTATGAATTGTGACAGTCGTGTAATTTTAGTTTTAAGGTTGGATAATTAATAATAATAATAATATTAATTGGATGATCTTTATACCACTGTTTTTGTGAAGGTACACCTCAAGGGCGCTGTACAAATATTACTTCCTTTTCTCTATCCAATTATGTATAAACAGATACAAAAAATCATATTTGCTTGGCAAGTCGCTTCAGATGAAGACAGTTTTATTAGAAAATTTGAGATATGGTTTTTACAGTTGCTATTAGCGCGTGTCTCAGCATTGACTGTACTTGAGAAGGAATGCATCAGTGAGAAAATCCAAATAATGAACGTAGTCATAATGGTAATGTTTAGGTAAAAAAAAACATTACGATTCAAATAAAAAACGATTTACTTCAAATTAGAGCGGAGAAATGTCTTATTTTTTAGATTTTCCAGCCTTAATGCGTTGGCCCCTGATTTTTGAGGAAAAATTTAACGGCCTAAGATAAAAATGATAATTTCTGGCGATCCGGACCCAAAACACTTTCTTACCTGTATTACTTATAGCATTATCATTATCCGCGTAGAGGTTATGTCTTTAGTTCAAGATTATGTTTTTAACAAATGAGAATTAATATAACTCTCCCGCTACACTGGAGCCCTTACATACTGATTTATTTCATATAATCCACCAGAAATATTTCACTTATATTCTTCAACTGTTATTTTCAACGATACGACGTAAAAAATACAGTAGCGATTCGTGGTGTAAATCATTGCGAGTTCAACATTAAAACGATCTAAAAAAGGGAAAGATAATCGGCTTTCCGTGAGCACATTTGTTCTTCATCGATTATGTTTTTATACTCGTATATTATAGAGACACTTTAAAAGTTTGTGTGGAAAGGTAGGTATTAGATATTAAAAATAATTATATTCTTTTAAGACGCATGGGTAGTACTAAGTACTAAGCAATACGAGAATAAGCATAAGTTCACATTTGTGAAAGGATTTATTTAGCCACAAAATTCAACTGTTTCAAATTTAGAAATATATGTATTTTTAAATACAACTACAATATTAATAGGATTCACACGATGAAATAGGAAAAAAAACACAGAAAAGAAGAAAATAAAATTGCAGTATCGCTGTGCACTGAAATAGGGAATTTCGGCTTTGACGCACGTCCGGCACCATTAGTAACCGTACTTATGTTGTATGAAATATCCGGTAGGTTTTTTAGCTCCGTATGTGCGTTCCGGGATTCAGATCGCGCTGTGTTCCTATTGGTAGATTTTTTTTACTATGGAGTCGTGGCGACCTGTTTAGGAATTTGTACTGG
>JAHDVE020011293.1:0-57951 GCA_022606495.2 Halesus radiatus | reverse complement strand
TATTTACCTATATATTTCTTCTAATTGAAATAAACATTCTCAGGTAAAATCATTTTTCTTGGTATATTATTATTTGAAAAACTACTATTTACTTGTACCATAAAAGATAACTTAGCTAGCAGAAAAAATGTACTGATGACGCCTGAGTGGAAACCTGGCGCAGTTGTCAAGTCAGCCAAATTTATTTTAATACATTTCTGTTGTATGGAATAACCGATATATACATGGTGTTAAATTGAATCGTAATTATCGCAGACCGGATCTCAAACCCGCAACCTCTGGATCGCGCTGCAATCCCCAATGCTTCATCATCATAATCACTGATTCAATGCTGGATGAGCGCCTTATCTATCAAATGTTAGAATTATTTTATTTTATATTTATTTTTTCTTCCAAAGATGTAAAATTACTTTGTGGAGTTATATTTATTAAATTAATAACAATTTCTTTATTTAAAACCACCGTAATTAATATGTAAATGTCGACATGTTTCAAGAGCAACGTTCCCCTCATCAGTATAAAAAATAAACCTCATAATACTATACTTGTAATTATTTTTAGTAGGCATATTGTTTATCCTGACGAGGGGAGCTTTGCTTCTGAAACATGTAGACATTTAAAAATTAAATACATCAGTTTTAAATAAAGGTGATTGCTATTAATTTAATAATATTTATTTATTTATTGCATTAGGTAGATACATTTTTTTATAAGACACTACGTAATATTGTGTGGTGACTAAAAACAATTGAGAATATTTAAACAACTGAAAATAATTTAAAACGTATGCAATTGCTTTCATATCTTGACAAGTCGATTTTAGCTCCTAGCTAAACAGATAGCTAGCCTGTTATAATGTACCATATGCTTCAGTTATGCGTGGTGTATTATTCTGTAATTATTGTTTATTTTCATTATATCTACTCAGTGTGTTAAGTGGAACGGCTGCGCGGCCTGTTCCATACAAAATTTAATTTTGGATTTGATGCCAAAATACTCACCTAAACTTAATGATCGTTTTTCCATCAAAAAATATAGTAAATATCTAGTACGGATTAGAAGTAATTTATTTATTTTTGTTTTACTTTATGAAATATAGGCCATTACAGGAATTTATTTTTCGCGATTTTAGAGGCACTTTAACAATTATTTGGGGTCTAACGGTGATTTAAAAAAAAGTTTTACGCCATCTACTATGAAAACATAATATAGTATAAAATTTAAAAAAAAATAAAAACATTAAATTGCCCCTAAAATTATGAAAATTTTTTTTTTTTCATAATTTAAAACAAAAAAAAAATTAAATACTTCTCATCCGTACTAGATAATTAATTTAATTTAAATAATATATCATTTAGTTTGGATAGGTATTTTGGCCTCAATACCAAAATTAAGTTTTGTATGAAACAGGCAGCACAGCCGTTCCCCTTAGTAGGTATTAATAATTTTAAGTGACATTATTTAACAATTTTTTAGACTCTCCTCTACCCAAGGTAATTAACCATTTGGTTATTATTAAATCAATGTACGAGTATGACGTTTTGCAGATTCTTTTAAAATGTTCTCTAAGCTCACATTGGACTTTTTCATAACATTTTTCAACCGGAATTTACTCGTGTTCCACATTTCTATTTTTCCCCATTCATTATCCTATTCTCATTCCCCATGAACGAGCTTGAGACAACAAATAATTAGGCGTGAAAATAAGATACACCTTGTGACGGCGCGTCCTCCCGTCCTCCCGTCCTCCTGTCTTCCTGTCCTCCCGTCTCGCGGAGTAAACCTTCTTTATTGTTGGTCATTTTTCACTCCTCTAACTTAATTAAAATTAAATTATACTTGCACTAATAACAAATCTGTTGAAGCGAGCCACATTCGTACTTCCGCATGAAAAATTCTCTTCCTACTGCAAAACTTTGAAAATTTTATAAGATTGTGAAAATAATAATAATGTATACAAAATGTTGTAAGGGCTACCGCGCTACTGCAGCGCTTCATTAGGTATCGGGTTGTTAGTCTCAGGGGAAGACTCAATAAGAACATCAACTCCATCTTCCGAATATGAATAATTCTATCAATAGGGATTGGCAGCGATTGGATGATACCTGTGACTATAGAACGTGACAACGATCTTATTTCTATTTGATAATTTATTTTATTATTGTTTTACTGCGTACTGATTTTTTATAAACTAATATACTTTTGTATATTTTTAGGTTAATTTATTTTTTCAAATATTACATAATTATCAGCGTAAAGTCCGGTTAAACTGATTGATATCAGTTTTTCAACGGGTTTCCTAAAACAATCTACATTTTTAATTTAAAATAGATGTTGCATTATTATTATTTTAATTTTATTAATTCTTATTAAAAAGAAAAACACATAAAATTTTTAAAAAAATCTTATAAAAATAAAAGAGTTACTGAGAATATCTAAATTAAAAAAAGTACAAAAATACTGGAAAAATAAGAGAAATAAGAGAGAAAATTTTTTAAAATTTATTATAATTTATTAGCTGATATGTACCCAGCCTTGCTCGGGATTTTTTTAGTAATAAATCATGTTCTGAATTCTTGCTTGTCGTTTGGGTGCCATAGTTGATTTACTGGGAAAGTAATGCCTTGTGACGACTTTTACTATCTCTAAACAAAGAAACATTTATTTGAAAATTTTATTTCATTACAAACATTTATTTTTTCAATACATATCTTAATGGTAAAATTCTTAAGTAGGTACCTACCATTTACCGCGGGAAAAATTATTTGAAATAATTTAGTACAAATAATAGCTAAGGAAATAAATTAAATAAACGTTGTTAGGTTAGGTTAGACTAATTTGTTACTATTAATGTAATACACACAGTCCTTAGTACATTCAGACTTTTTTTCTATTATGTGCAGGGAACTTTGCTCGTGCTGAATGTTCTGCAGTGATTTTTTCGTGATAAATTCTGAACGGTAAATGTTCCTAGAACTATATCAATAATAAATTAAGTTATTTTTTCGATCACCTTCGTAGATAAATAGTGAAGGGTGAATGAGTGTATTTAAAAATAGGTGTAAGCTTATTGTAAGAATATGATTCTATAAATTTCTATAAATATTAGTTTATATAGAATCATTGGAATTTATTGATTCAACTAAAGCAAGGCAGTCGATCTCCTAATAACGGATTTATTTCAATTACTAATTATGACACCGGTTTTAATTGAGTTTTTTTTTTTAAATATTACTGCACACATTGCTGTGTCTCTTGATAGTTTCAGTCACAAACATGCATTTTCAAATTCAGTTCCATGGGTTTCGATATAAATGTCATTTCAAGCGTAAAATGCTCGCATTAACCAAGCAATTTGAGAAACAGAAAGCTGTGCATATTTATTAACGCCAGAGCTCATCGAAACGGAGATCGTCCACAGGTTTGATATAGTGGTAGTCTCAATAGATCTCCCGGATTTAGGTGGATGAAAGGCGCCAAAGTTTGAAAAATTGGAGACATTTGAGGAGGCATATTTCCAAAGCTCAGGAAGAAATTTTTTATGTTTTTTTTTTTAATCATTGTATTAATCTTTAATTTATAAAATTAAATTTAAATAAAAAAAAATTGTATTAATTTTATAAAGTCATTATTATTGTATTTTTAATAGCGGTTAATAATAAAAAAAGTGTTGAAAGGTAATTATTATTACACGTGACAGCTGTCGCTTTTGGGTGGCTTCACCACAGTTTGAAAGCAGTTAGCTGTCACGCTTAATAAAAACGGGTTCTTTAATTTTTTTCAAAAAATTTCATAAAATTTGTTAAGTGAAATTTGCGGGCGGTAGTTGAGTAGTCACTGGCGTAATAATATATTCCACCTAGGAAAGGACAAAGGAACGAATTTATTGCTTAAAAGAAGCGCAAGATGGGGAGATAGTGGGTACAGGATGGACTAGGTATCTACTGCTTTTGGTCCCCCAGTCACCGGGGGAGCCCAGTGGAGAGTCATTTTTACTGCGCCAATTTATTTTTCGAGCACCATACTTTACCTTTCGACCCGTGAAATAAAATGGTTGTCGGATTTTAGGGGTTGCAGTTTTTGGGGTTTTTGTTACAAATATTTACGTAAGACAAAAGCGAAGAGCAGGGGTTGAAAAACCTGATTTAAATATATACATATTAGTGCTTTGACGCCTAGATGTTTTTACTACTACTTTTGGAAAGAGTTGTTTCTTCTTCAGTATGGTACTCTTAAGTGGACTTATTAAAAAAGGCACGGCTAATTTTCATATTTTAATCTGTATATAACACGATGAGCGGATAAATCAACACACGTATGAATATACACACTTTTTAAAAGTGATGTAGTCATTAAAATTATTAAAAAAACTAGTTAAACCCAATATATTCATATTTTAACACATTCATTTAACAAAATATAGTAATTAAAAAATTACGTACTTAAATTATGTACCTACGCATTTCGAGACGGTTATACGATTACATGTATTCATTTTCTAAGTAACTCGTTCAATTAACACTTTATATGAGATCATTGTGTGAGGATAGTGAATAATATTTTATTTTCATTTGAATACCCAACTGCTTCCAACCGTCTGGAGCCAGTGAGTCTATGGAATCCCAAATTGAGGAATGTTGTGAGTCTGAAGGTAGCGGGGAGAGGAAGGAGAAGTGAAAGATGAAAGTGGGGAAATACTTGGCTATTCAGATCTGCTTACCAAATACTGCTAAAGCCATTTGCAAGCCACGTTTCAATTCTAAGTGGTCTTTCACCAGGGCGATACTGAGAGTATCTTCCACTCTGGAACGTGCGCAAATATAATATGTATCGTCGGTCCAATGCCAAAGTCGCGAATCTGCAGAAGCATGATTTTGATATAGAGATGTTTGAGGTAATTGAACTGGTATAAAATTGCAGATTTGCGACTTTGGCATTGGACCGACGACATTATTTTAAATGAATTAATCGTGAAATAACACGAATTATTAAAATAAAATTTATTTGCGCATACCGGGGTTTGAACCAGCGATCTTCAGATGCGAAGTTGAGAGTCTTACCCCTCGACCATGGAGGATGTCGAATAAATAATCTTCATCTCTTAAATAAATATTCAGTTCTTTAATTATATTGTTATTGTCCATCTGGTGACCACAATGTGTAAATGCGATAAATTTTCAAAGAAGCTCTTCCTACAAAAAGTCATTATCGATCTCAGAAAACTTATCTGTAAATATAACATTAGAATATTTTCAAGACTTGGGAAAGCATGGCAGGTTATCCAAACTCCAGCCAGTGAAAATGTACCAAGAAATAACATTTGAACGTAACAGATTACCTATCTCTCACTAGGAACCAGTAGTTGTATCCGCTCCAATCGACGTATGAATGGAATCAGGTCACAGACTGAACAGCGCCGATAAAATTACAATCCCAAAGGAAAGTAGTAATAATCCACGTCAGAGTAATCTGATTTAATACATTGTTTTAGGTACCTGTTACCTGTATGATGAAAATGATTTTTTTTATAATGATATGTGTGATGATTACCACACGTTAATATAGAAATGAGTAAGGAATTTACTACGTTTCTAAAGAAATTAGTGTTTAAGAAAAAGGACATTAAAAATCAATATCTTGTGATGAACATGGTACGTTAGAGTAATGAAAGCAGTAGTTACGTTTACATGGAAATATGTGGTACGTAATCATAGTTCCTTTCAAGTGTTATGAACACGGTACGTTAATGTGATTAAAGCAGTATGTATGTTTACATGGAAATATGTAGTAAATAATCATAGTTCGTTCAAAGTATGATGAATACGGTACTTTAATGTTAGGAAAGCAGCAGGTAGGTTTTGATCGAAATATGTCGTACATAATCATAGTTCGTTCAACGTGTGATGAATACGGTACGTTAATGTGATGAAAGCAGTAGGTACGTTTACATGGAAATATGTGGTACATAATCATAGTTCGTTTCAAGTGTTATGAACACGGTAAGCTAATGTGATGAAAGCAATAGGTACGTTTACATGGAAATATGTGGTACATAATCATAGTTCGTTGAAAGTATGATGAACACGGTACGTCAATGTGAAGAAAACAGTAGGTACGTTTACATGGACATATGTGGTACATAATCATAGTTCGTTCAAAGTGTGATGAACACGGTACGTTAATGTAATGAAAGTAGTAGGTACGTTTACATGGAAATATGTGGTACATAATCATAGTTCGCCTAAAGACTGATGAACATACAAGGAAATATGTGGTACACAATTACAGTTGGTTCAAAATGCAATGAAGATATGAATGCGCATTGTTCAATGATAGAGGACTTGGTTTGCAAAGAATTGAACCCATAACGCCAGAGTGCGTATCCCACGCTACGGATCACTCGGCTACAAACCGGTAATTTTAAAATGAGAAAAATAAAGTCAAGACAATGTGATCACCTAATAGAAATTTTTTGGAATTGTGATATTACTTGTTATCAGATTTACAATGTACATTTCATGTCTTAGGCCAATTACAATTATTTATAGTTAAAAAAAATATTCCCTATTTGAACATTTTTGATAAATTTCTCCAGAAGTAGGATAAAATCGACCTAACTTCAGCTCACAGACACGCCCAAAAAACACTTCTGTGGATTTATTTCTTCAGTGGATATGATGAATAAGACAAGTATCCAAAATACATAGATTTTCAAATACGTAACATTTCTAAAGCATGTAGTTACATTATTACGAACATTCGTACAAGGATTTCCTAAGAAAGTTATTGTAGTGGATCGACCTTTACATGGAGATGTTAAATTTCCGTGAGTTCATTGCCTTGTTTTACTCTCATAATGTCCAACTACATGGGTGTTTTAAACATACTAGTAATGTTAAACCATTTCTGCGTAACTGAAATCCTTTGATCATTATTTTTGTTTGAAGTGTGTTCGCTACTTATCGGGTAATGTTTTTGTGGAAATTAAGGGTTGAAAATATAGATCAAACATTCAGAAAACTCGTATTGTCTCAAATATCAAAAAAATATTAATATTTACTTACATGCACATCAATAGATAGTAGGCTTTAGATTTTGTTGAATCTCAACAGTACCAACTGCCTGGAGCCACTTGGGATTAGGGAATCGGTTATTGCGGAATGTTGTGAGGCTGAAGGAGGTGAGTATGGGAAGGAGATGTGGTAGAGGAAGGTGGAGAGGCTATTCAGATCTGGTCACCAAATATTGCCAAAGTCATTTCAATCAACGTTTCGATTCTGAATGGTGGTCTTTCACCAGGGCAATACTGAGACTATCTACCACTCTGGAACGATGTGCGAACGTAGATACAATAATATACTTTTGACAATAATACCCTTTAACAAATTATTTTAAAAATAATAATATGTTTGTTCGAAAAGAAAATGATTACCTATCATCAGTAGCAAAATATAAATTTATTCTCTATAAATACATAATTACTTTTATTTTAATAAAGAAGAAATTTAGCAAAAATATCTTTGGATCTAGGTACAAACCTGCACGCCAAATATGCAATTTAATATCCTCTCGATCCTGTACACCAGTGATGCAAAACCCGCGGTTTAATAAAAATAAAAATAAACGAATTACAAAATATACTTTGTATTCACCACTTCATTAATCACAATAATAATGTAAGAATAGGCAAATTATAAAGATAAACAAAAAAATTTAAAGTAAAGTAATTAATCAAAAATGTTAATAAAAAAAATTACAAAACATTGAATAACAAATTTAAATTAGAAATTAATTTTATTATTTATATTAACATGAAAATAAATTGTATTTGTCCGCAAACATTTTAAACCTTTATTTATATCAAAAGAATGAATGATTTCTAAAATACAATTTCCAAATTCAGAACAGGTGTTATTATTTAAATATCTTGGGTTTTTTTATATGAATACCCCAGAAGAGTCCCAACTGCTTCCAACCGTCTGGAGCCAGTGAGACTATGGCATCCCCAAATGGGGATGTTGTGTGGCTGAAGGTATTGAGGAGGGGAAGGAGAAGGGGAAGAGGAAGGTGGGGAAATATCTGGCTATTCAGATCTGGTCACCAAACACGGATAAAAGCCATGTAAAACAACGTTTCAATTCTGAATGGTGGTCTTTCACCAGGGCCATACTGAGAGTATCTACCACTCTGGAACTTGCACAAATATACTTCATATTATTTTTAATGTAACAGCACAAATTAATTAAATAAAATTTACTCGCCGGGATTTGAACCCGCGACCTTCGTATTCGTAGTCGAGAGCCTTACCCCTCGACCACGGAGGCCGTCAAAGGTGTTCCTTAACTCTAATACTTAAATATCTCGAAGTCTTTCCTACGTAAAAATAGTTGCAATCGTTATAAATTATTTTATGTACCCCCGATTTACTATATATACTTTTTTGTATTCTATATATTCCTGATGCAGAAAGCATCGCTTTCATAACATATTTGTGTATATTAATAAAGAGGTGAATACAAAGCATGTTTTATAATTAATTTATTAATAATGACGCTACAGAGTGAATACCAGGCGTCTGAAGAAATTATAAATAATAAAAAAATCATTAGCGTTAATGTATAGGCTTGACCATGTCCTCGTTCATCGATTCAGAACGATTTTTAAATGTTTTTTTTTGCTAAATTAAATAATATTTGCGTATAGAAGCTAAAGAGCCGCAGCTTTACATCTAAAGAGCCGCATGTGGCTCGCGAGCCGCAGGTTGCCGACACCTGGCCTAGAAGAACGAGTTCCGTTTTACAAGGGTAAACAAATATAAATATTTTTTCTGAAAACATAGAAGTAACGGAAGTGAGTTGTGATATTTTTTATTTATTTAATACTTATCGTTCGGATGCAATGTTCAAAATATTTAAAGGTTTCTGTTTTGCTATACAAAAATACGAAAGGGTTTTGGGAAAAAAAAAACATGTCTTTTTTCAATATTTCGATTCAAACTCCCAAACTTAAAAGAAATTTTTGCGTGTTTTTTAAATTTCTTAATAACATTTTTTTTATTTATAACTTTTAGACGCTACATGTAATATATATTTTTTAATCTTCGAAGATAATAATAACAAATCTGAAAATTAAATATGTATTAGAAAAAGCACAGAAAATAATGAGGTAACGATCGAATCTGGTACTCGAATTCAGGACCTTCAGTACTAGTATTTTAACCATTTGAGCTAATGCCAGTTTTTTCTTTCCGTCATTTTAACATTATCATACTTTAACTTCAGAACTGTAAATATCATATTTAATTGACACACATATATTTTTATTTTCTGTATCTTTTCTGTTTCATATTTCCATTTGAGATTTGCAAATATTGTCTTCAACGATCATTTTTTTTAAAGTTTTACGCTTTTTTTTGGGTTTTATTATTACTTTATTAAATGGTTACCGATTTACAAAGTAACATGAAAACCCTGACTAGTATTTAAATCCAATTTGATATGGCACCTAAAGACGTAGCATTTAATTTTCATAAAAGACCGGAATTTAGGTAGGTACCTAGTTAATTTCTTGGTTAAAAATAGGTTTGAACCTATTGGCTTCGGATAGTTGGGGTGTTTGTGTAGTATTCAAATTTAAAAAAAAAAAAAACATGTGAGACGCCACCGACTGCAAAGTTAATCATATCAATCTGCAGTTAATCATCTGCGGTCAGTGGACATATTGAACATGGATTAATTTTCGCTCCAGCAAAAAAGGTTATGCATCCCTGTTGTACACTCTAGAGTAGGTCAGTTAATCGATATCGACCAGAAAAATGTTGAAAACTTCTCGAAAATTCCATTTAAGCGATATTCGTAGCAACGGGGAGTGAATTGGAATTCAATACGGGGCTCTGTCGTTATAAAGAGGGAATTTCACCGCTCACCGTAAAACATGTTAGTTATGTTCGTTTATTGGACGTTTAGTGCGGAGGTAGATTTATGCATTGCGCCTCGCGGCCTGCTAACAATGCCACAATGCCGGAAGGAGGAGGAATCCAAGGGATTTATTCGATTCGCCGAATAGAACTTTTAATGGTTATACATGGTATTTGTTAAATATTAAATACATTTATTTTATCAAACGTTTATTTTACAATTTGTTCATGTTGATTATGGATTTATTTGTAAAAATATTTATTTTTGTCGACGGTTTGTATCTTAGCTCTATTCTGTTCCTCTTAATCTTAGAAGACTAATCATTTTTTAATTGTTTGTAAAGATTCAATTAACCCTCACAAATTCGGTTTCAAACGTGTGCGAGGTTATTTCACAATACCTCTAAATATAAAGATTGAAAATTAAAATCATCTTTGTATTTTATGGTATATATTTTATTTAATATATTAAACTGCGCCTTGAGGTGATTTTCCCACGAAAAGGGCCCTATAGAAGTAATCCAATTGTTATTATTATTATTGTAATAATTAAATTTACGAGATAAAAATGAGCGGTGACATAAATCTCTGGATAATTAACAAAAATTAAAGTTTATATTTTATTAGTTCTCTTATGAAATGAAAAAAATATAAATATTTGAAATAATTGACATATTCCTTTACCTTGTGTTCTCCGCAGACTAATAAAGGTGTCGTATTTATAAAGAAGATGGCCGTACTTACCACTTAGCCCGATCACCAGGTCAAACCCTCGTCGGCGACTGAGTTTGCACAGAGAATAAGAACGATCAGCGCATTCGTCAGAGAGAAACAATATTATCGGTCTGTTAACTGTCTGATAACTTACTTATAACTGATAACTAAAACTGACTGTTGTATGTCTTATAACTGTCCGTTAACTGTCTGATAACTGACTGATAACTGACTGATAACTGTCTGATAACAGTCTCTTTACTGTCCCCTGAGGAGGTCAGGAGTTAGGAGCCAGGAGTCAGGACTAAGGAGTCAGGATTCAGATAACTGTATCATAAATGACGGGTTACTGTCGGATTACTGTCTAATAACTGATAGCTGCCTGATAACTGTATGTTAACTGTCTGATAACTGTCTAACAACTGTCCGGTTACTGTCTGATAACTGTTTGTTAATTGTCTAATAACTGACTTATAACTGACTGATAACTTTCCGTTGACTGTCTGGTAACTATTTAATAACAGTTCGATAACTGAATATTAACTGTCTGATAACTGTTTGATATCTGACTGAAAATGTCTGATAACTGTTGGATATAATATAATATAATATAATATATGTGTGTAAATTGGCTTCTTAATGTTTATAAACTCAAGCTGCAAACGAAGTAGGCACGCCAGTAACTCAAATGTTCCAACTGTTGAATTCGTTCGCGGTCGGAAGGATTCGGGCGACATTGACAGCCACCTTACCCCCACCCCCTTCCTACTTCACGGACGGGAATAATATTCTATACTGATATTGCAAGGAACGCAGATTTTATTTATATTCCCCAATACTTAAATCTGCCAAATGGAAAAATTAAATAATTATAAGATAGATTTTCATAATAAGCAAACACTTTGTGGATTGACAAGATGAATTAAAAGAATTACACTTTAAAAAAAAGGTGGATTAACACAAAGTGTATTTCTTTTAATTAATTATAAGATAGATATTATAAATATTTCTTTACGTTGCCGATTGTGACGGTGTGATCTTCTGTCTGTGAGCGAGCCCGAATAATTCAAATTGAATTTATCCATCCGATCCAAGAAACTTTGCGCCAAATAACTACTGTGATTTCCGCAAATGGCCGATTTGAATTCTATCACTCCTCGAAATGCTGCACTCCGGATATCCGAGAACCAAGTTTGTCACTCTCTTCGCAGGGCACAGGAAGTCCTAGGAAGGTTAACCAATTATTATGTTATTAGTGTAATAAATATGTAAGTTTTTTTTTTACATCCACTCTACACATAATTCACTGGGGAAAATATACATATTTTTAATATATGTTTTTTAAATATATTTTTATTTATTTTTATAAACAATAATTATTAGCCTGAAACACTCATCCAAATTGAAAAAAACCTTTCCGAGCAAAGATAAATGTCGCCGACAGGACTCGAACCTGCACCCTTCTGATGTCCGGTCAGATGCTCTACCGTTGAGCTACGTCGGCTTATCGCAAACCCGCCAAGTTAATCAATATATACTAGTGTTTCATTCAATAATTACTGTTTTGATTATATTTTTTTGGTGCAGGTTCGAGTCCTGTCGGCGACATTTATCTTTGCTCGGAAAGGTTTTTTTTAATTTGGATGAGTGTTTCAGGCTAATAATTATTGTTTATAAAAATAATTGTTACCCTTTGCGCTATGCACAAAAATCTTGTCTTAAGTTTTTAAGAACTTTAGTTTATCAATTAATATATATTTTATATATTTATATATTTAAAAACATACAACATTGTCGCATTCCCATGAGTAATCAATTCAACTCATTTAAGGACTGTTAATTTTTGCTACATAATATTAAGTTAAATAAAGTTTTCAAGGCAAATATGTAAATAAAAATGTTAATACAAATATATATAAAAATGAACAATAGAAAAATAATATAAATAAATGTACAGACTCGAAACATACAGATACAATAGAAATACATAAAAATGTTTTACAAGAGAGTAATATACCTACATCAGAATCTGCAAAGCTTAAGGATGGCTATCAGAATAGAGTTGGCATCTATGATGCATCTAGATGGTTTTACAAAAAGCATTTTAAGATCATTTCGAGATTTGTCCGATTTGTAGAGTGTATTTTTATATGTGTAGTTTGTAGTGTTGTTGTGTATTATGTTGGTGAACTTCGTGATTATAGTTAAGTTTTATATTTGTTTGTGTACATTTAATCAGATTTAAAATAATGTTTGTTCACTCATCTAAATAATTTCCCTGAAGGTATATGCCATCTACGGGGATGCCGTGTGGAGGGTATTTTAAGTGTATGTAAATACCATTCAACTGACGCTTAATATGAAAATATTGTGACCGATGGTCCAACGTCTTTTCTTCATCATCTGTTACTCGAGATAAAACACTGTGTTAATGACAGTATTTTAATGATTAATCTGCCACCCTCCATGGTATAAATAGCGCCATAAAGATATTACACGGACAAGGGGATTAACTGATGGCTGCACCGACGAAAACCAACCACTGCGTGATAAATATTCAGTTGCGCGTGGGTAATAGCAGTATTTATTGTACACTTTGCTTTAAAGCAATGACCGCCACAATACAACTAAAATCGCCTTTTAACCTATTACTATTTCTTCTTTTGTATTTAGCATAATAAATTGATTCCGTGAACACTCTACACACTGTAATTTTAAAATAAATTACATGAATGTGATTTTTTTTTAAATCACTATAAACTGCTTTCAGTGTTAAGAAAAAATAATTTTACCCGTATAGGTAATTACAATTTACAAGATAAATCACTTGTATTACAAATTTAAAAAGTGTGTGGAAAAAAATACTGAATTCTGTTTGAAAGAATGATCCAAATGAAATGGTCAAGTATTATGAATACAATGTGAAGAAAAAACACAAGGTTTTTGCAAGTGGAAAGAGTGAAAACCGTTCTAGACTTTCGTACGCTCTGCGCTTCGTTCGCTGGTCATCAGGCTGCCTGCGGAACTGCTCAATTATTCAAGATATTCCACAAAACTGTGGAAGCGACGCCAAACTGCTGCAAAGTGTGCAAAGTGTAGAATGCTGGACATTAAGAGGCCATGGAAACCGTGAAATCGTTCCACTGAGGCGTGAAAGTTTACAGTTATTGTGGGAGAGGTTTCACAGTCAAATTTATTCGTCGATAGTATCAGTGGGGCCAATTTATCTACAATAAAGGGTTACTTTCAAGAGATTTAAATCCATCGTTAAAAAGAGCTGTTTTATAAATAAAATATTTAAAAAATTACTTTGTATTCACCACTTTATTAATATATACAGATATTGACATATTTCAAAGGCGATGCTTTCTTCATCAGGATTATATAGAATAGTGAAAAATAATAATGTTAAGTATAGACAAATGATAAACATAGAAAAATGTGTTCTTTACTTATCATTTGTCTATACTTGAGGTTATTATTTTTCAGTATTCTATATATCCCTGATGAAAAAAGCATCGCTTTTGGAACACGTTAATATATGTGTATATTAATAAAGTGGTGAAAACAAAATAATAATTTTTTTAACAATTTATTAATAATGATACCACAAAGTGAATACCAATCTTTTTAAAGAAATTATAGAATTGTTTAAATTCAAGATAAACTTATTGAAGGTGGTTAGCACGACGTTAAAGTTCGTATTTCCGAATCAATTTTTTTTTTAATAATTTATTTAAGAAACTCATTGTGATATTAAATTATTGAAGAAGATAATATTTACAAATCTCAGTAAAGCATGAAACAGAAAATAACACAGAAAATATATAAATTTAACGATTGCAAAACAGGACCTGGGTTCGAACTGCAGGTGCAACCGTTTATATTCTGTTTCGTATTTCATTGAGGTGCGTTTAAAAGTGCTTCTTCAATGATCACACCGGAAAATTAAATTTACTCATTCAATCATTTCACCATTCATTAAATTTACTCATTCAATCATTTCACCATTCACAAACTACCATAACTCCAATATTTAAGTCTGGTAATCCCAAAGATGTTAATAATTACCGTCCCATTTCAGTAATCTCAAATATTGCAAAAATTTTTGAAGAACACGTAAAAAAAGACTTAACCAGTTTATAAAATGTAATAGCATAATTCACGAAAATCAATTCGGCTTTATGGAAAGTAGAAGCACACAGGATGCAATTTCAAAATTAACTAGCCTTATTCACACTTCATTAGATAAATCACTAAAATGCCTTGGAATTTTTATAGATCTCAAAAAGCGTTTGATAGCATATCTCATGACAAACTTATAATTAAATTAAGCAACATTGGAATAAATAGTACAGCTCTGGAATGGATAAAAAGCTATCTTTTCAAACGTCCTCAAGTGGTAAAAATAAACGAGGTACTTAGTCATAAAAAAACAAGTAATTTTGGCATACCTCAAGGTACAGTACTGGGACCTCTACTTTTTATCATCTATGTAAATGACATATTCATGCAAAAGCTAAACGGAAAAATAATATATTAATTGATAAACTAAAGTTCTTAAAAACTTGAAAAATAATATCTTATGCTGACGACACTGTCATAATAATTGAAGGTACTGACTGGAATTCTATTAACAAGCTAGCAAATACTGATATTAATATATTAAAAAAATGGTTCGATAATAATCTACTCTCCCTTAATACTGGAAAAACAAAATTTATTCCTTTCTCTATCAATAAATTTAAATCAAAACCAGAAATAAAAATTATAATACACCAAAGTAACTGCAACAGAATCAATTGTAATCAAGCATGTTCAATACTTAGTCCAACTTCCAAAATTAAATACCTTGGTGTATATATAGACCAGCATTTTAAATGGAAAACACATATTTGTGAACTTGTTAAACGAATTAGAAAATGTATATATATATTTATAAGACTAAAAAATATTCTTAGACTAGAAAACCTAAAAAGAGTGTACTATGCAATTGTTCAGTCTATTTTACAATATGGAATTATTGGCTGGGGGGGAACATATGATAATATTTTAAGTCCACTTAAAATAATTCAAAGATTGATAATAAAGGTAATTTAAAAAAAACCATCATCATTTTCCACTGAAAAGCTTTTTACAATATTCAATGTACCTACAGTAGATAAAATTTATAAAAAATATGCAATTATTCAAATCTTTAAAGAAAAAACGTTAAATAAATTACAATTTAATATATCCGCAAGGTATCAGCAAAACATTAAAATCCCGCCATTCAATACTAAGCATACGCAAAACACATACCTATATCTAGGAATAACTTTTTTTAACAATCTGCCATCTGATCTTAAAATTATAGAAAATATCCATGAATTTCAACATAGATTAAAAAAATTACCTCAAACTACTGTAACAATTTTTTTAAATTTTATTTTTTTTTATTATTATTAGATTTTTTGTCTTTTATTATTATCTTCTCTTCTTTTCTTCTACTTTCTTTTCATTTTCTTTAATACTATTACTAGTGATAAATTACAAAATTTACACGACAAATTTCATATTTTCCTGCTATTGTACAACAATATTTCAAGTTATGATTTGATTAATTAAGCGATAATCACTCACCAAACACAAGAACCTTGTTTCTTTATGGTGAGGAATAGCTATATTATATTTTTTGTTGCACTATATGAATCATGTCTTATTTTTATATACTCTCTGTAAAAAAAATTATCATATTAAATAAAAAAAAATAAAAAAATATTTTATATAAATACGGAAATATAAGATTTTAAGAGATCAGAACAGTATCGTGGAATCATAGCCCGGTGGATGGAAAAATGCCAGCCGTAAGGCTGGTTGCGAATATTGCAATCGCTAACGGTATAAATGTGGCTATTGAATAAAACAAATATTTGCAAGAGGAACTCCATGCTGTGCGACGTTATCACTGAAAAAAAAACATTTAAACATTTCTAGAAAAAAGTAATTTTGTGACAGAACATTATTAAAATGCTAAACTTAGAGTTGGTAGATACAGCTTTTTAACTACTAACAAGTTGTTATATTTATGGTGCTGAAGTTTAATTCGTAGAACTAGATATTGGTCTCAAGTTTAAAATTTTAATAGTAACTATATAATTATTGATTTTAAAAGTTCTACAATGTAATTATTATTACGCGTGACAGCTGTTTCGCCTTCAGAAGGCAATGTCAAATAGTTATCAGATAGTTATCACACAGTTCTTTGACAGTTATTGGACAGTTGTAAGATAATTATCAGACAGTTATCAGACGGTTATCAGAACGATATCAGGCAGTTACCAAACAATTAACAGACAGTTCTCAGATAGTTATAAGACGATTATCAGACAGTTATCAGATAGCTATTGGACAGTTATAAGATAATTATTAGACAGTTATCAGACGGATATCAGAAAGATATGAGAAATATATCAGGCAGTTATCAAACTATTATCAGACAGTTAACAGAAAGTTATCAGATAGTTATAAGACGGTTATCAAACAGTTATCAGACAGTTTTCAGACTGTTTGATAATGCCTTCGCATGCCGAAATAGCTGTCATGCGTAATAATAATTACCTAGCAGAACTTTTTGAACTTGATCTCAAGTTTTAAAATTTAATAATAACTATTATTATTCATTTCAACAAAAAAGTTCTGCTATGTAATTATTATTATGCGTGACAGCTGTTTCGCCTTCCCAAGGCAATATCAAATAGTTATCAGCTAGTTGGAATACAGTTATCAGACAGTTGTCAGACAGTTATCAGATGGTTATCAGAAAGATATTAGTCAGTTATAAGAAAGATATCAGGCAGTTATCATACATTTGTCAGACAGTTAACAGACAGTTATCAGACAGTTATCAGATAGTTGTAAGACGTTTATCAGACAGTTATCAGATAGTTATCTGACAGTTTTCAGACTGTTTGATAATGCCTAAACAGCTGTCACGCGTAATAGTTATTATCTAACGGAACTTTTCCTATCAATATACCGTTTTAGAATCGAATATCTAGTTATAAATAATTTTAACCTTTTTAAAACAAATAAAAAAACCCTAAACCCTAAATATTACCCTCATGAAAGAAAGCATTGTAATAAGAATCTAGTTCGTTTGCATTATGTGCTTGCGCTGGTTGATGAATCTTCACTTTTAAATAATTACAATCGATTTGTTCAAATACGCATGGGTAAAATAGGAAGGGGAAGATAGATAGATCTAAAGACTTACCCCTGATCCTACTTTTTTTCACAAGCCTCTTATTTGGCTGTCGATGCACTGAGCACATAAACAAAATAATAGTTCAACTTTAAAAAAAACACAGACCATATTCATCTGCGGTGGGATCACAATCCGACAGATTGTGCCGGGTTGCGGGTGCGAATTAACAATGCGCAGTGAACGAAATCACAGCGGACAATGATGCGGGTAAAGTCGATGGAGTAGATATGGATTACAATTGGGTAGGTTTATAAGGATACATATGAACTCTATTCTAATGCTGTCGTAGTTGAATCGTTATCGTCGCAACCATTGTGCTATACTCGTATGAATAGAAGAAAATTGTTTTTCATTTAGTATAAATATTTAACTTTGAAAAGTTATTACATTTCATACTTTGTATTCACCGGATGTCTCATTAGTTTTATTACCTAGCTTCAGAAGTATAAATATTTGGGTTGCTATCTCAACTTTTTGCAATTTACGAAGATTTTAGGTGCCAAAAAAAATGAGGCGTTTTCCCTATCTCCATAAAATTTCAAAGACTCAAATCAGAAAACCGACTAGCTTCTTAAAGTAATGCGAAATATAACCTCTACCTTTACAGCGTGAAAGAGATATGCAAAGTAGTGAAAACTGAAGTCTAAAACTGCCGGGGCGTAAAATTCTTACGGCTCGGAAGGCTGTATTCAATGGGGTATCTAAACCTTATAAAGGTGGAGGTCCTTCCATACAGCCTTTGTCGCGGGATGATACCGGGCGAGCTTTAAGCCGGCTTTACCTGTCATATTGGTCGAATATTCAATAAGAAACTTTGTAAAAAAGGGTAATGTCCGTTGCTCGATAAGGCGCCCAAATTTTTTTGCGGTTTTTGGAGCTATAATGTTGGGGATTTTCGTACACAATAATAAAATCCCTTTTTGATGTCTTGACTGCGTATAAAGTATGTAGCCAAGTAAGGTCACTATTTGGGAAAACATTTTTTTTTATAAAGTACCCACCTATCTACGAAAGAACATTTTTTTATGATGTCAATTTTCAAATGCCGACTGCCCAAAGAGAGTGAAACTATTTCGTATCCATTTGGGAAATCTTATGTAGTCGAAGGAAATAGGAAAATGCCAGTAGAAAAGAAAAGTTGGGATGTACAGACTTTTATAAAAAAAAAATGTTAAAACACAATTACTCCCAAAAGTCGGGAAGCGCGGGGACTACCCCCAATAGGTGCATATTGTGACGCTGAAAGGAATAGGGAAGGGAAGAAAATTGGGAAAAGAACGGTTGGAAACAACCTCGTTATTCAGATCTGGTCATCAAATACGACTAAAGTAATTTTAATCAACATTTCAAATATCAATGGTGCTTTTTTGCCAATGTAATCCTAAGAATAACTACCATTCACGTGCAGTAAATTGGCTGTTCATACCCAAAACTTTTTAAATCAATGTTTCTTTTCTGAATGATATACTCATAACCACAAGCGTGTATATAGTAATTAATCGGGTTAGCCACTAGGAAAAACAGAGAAATAATTCACATTAAAAAAAACTTACTAAGGACTTTTCGCTAAGGATGGTTATGCTGCTGTTTTTAGCCGATGTTGATTGAGATCACTTGCCATATCACGTATCTAAATAATCGCTTCATTTATGCATATTAAAAGCTTTCACATGCATTACTGGATATTAAAATTAAATTTAAAAAAAACACATTTGTTTCGGCCGTACAAGAAAGACAACCATATGATGTTTAATATAACTACCAACAGATGACTCTGATTGAAAAATGTATGACTTGTACCAAAAGGCACGGCCTTTTTCGACATCAACACGAACAAGTCTTCCCTTGAATACGCATTGCGCACGTATATACATTTTTGTGTAAATACATTCAATATTTGAATGGCATGCGCGTCATTTTGCACATGTAGTTTCTGCTTCTGACACGTAAGTAGGGCGGTCGGTAGGGCGCGCGTTACGCTGCGATTCATAACTGAAACATTGCGCCCATTTTTGGAAAGATTGCTTGATATTTTGCAATCATTTAGAATTATTTATATTTTTATGTGAGTAAGGTGGGGTAGGCAGTGCTTATGTGCCTATATGGAATGCACGGCTCTGCTCATAACTATAACAAGGGCGATACTGAGAGTTTCTTCATTCCGTTACGAGGTGGAAATATGCTCATCTGTGCTATCTGTGACGAAATTCACGTCAGTTGAAAGTGTTTTTTTATTATCCACGCCAATTCTTGAACTTGCAAGCTATGTCCAGATCCACTCCTGCTCTTTCTCTTGCAACGAATTTGATGTTTCATTCTTTGAGCTTTCAATAAACAATTTAAGAGAAACGGCTGCACTGCCTATTTCATACATACATTAATTTTGGATTTGAGGCCAAAATACGTGTCCAAACTGAATGATATGTATTTTTGATTAAATTTTAATAAATATCTAGTACGTGTGAGAAGTATTTTTTTTATTTTCCATTTAATTTATGAAGTATATGCGAAGAAAAATAAATTTCAAAATTTTAGAGGCAACGTAGAAAATTATTTGTGGGTATATCGTATTTAAAAAAAAAATCCTATTTGTTATGTAAGTATGATTACGTCAATAAAAATACAAAATATTTAAAAAAAAAAAACCTTTTTTTGGGTCGACATTTTAAATTATGTACGGAAAATTTGTGTTCCAAAGTAAATTGGTCGTTTTTAATTTAATTTAAAGTCTACCATTTTGATTCTTTTAATAATTTCAAAAAATATATATTTTACATTTCATTATATTTTCAATGTAGACGGGGTAAAACTTTTTTTTCATCACCGTTAACCCCCAAATAATTCTTAAAAGTGCTTCTAAAATCGCGAAAAATCAATCCCTTTAATGGTCTACATTTAATAATGTAAAACAAAAATAAACAAATTACTTATAATTCGTACTAGATATTTACTATACTTTTTGACGAAAATAAAAGATCATTAGGTTTAGGTGAATATTTTGACCTCAAATCGAAAATTACGTTCCACTTAAGTCTTTTTTTTTGCCTTCCATACCTTAAATGAAGATATTTAAAAATAATGTAGATTCATCCTTGACCTTTTTCCATTCAAGAAGTCATGTTACTAAAAATCTGTAGAATAAGGTCGAACTTAACCGACAATACACAGCGAGTGAAGAGTGGCAACGTCTCATATCTGTGTGTGATACATCCACAGAAACCGTGAACAAACAATATGAAACGAGTGTATTGACGTAAACAATCGCACAAATAAACATTCTTACTTAAAAGTACCTTGAAACGTTGAATTCTCAAATTCGGTAATTTATTTTTTATACTATTCTATTGAGCGGAATTATCTGCCAAAAAGACACTGCACTTTACTGAAGGACTTCTTTTACATTTCATCACTTACATCTGCTATTTAATTAATTAATTTATATATTTTACTTAAAATTACACATTATATACCATGTACAGTGGTTAGGTTATGTTATAATATCAACATATACTCCATACGTTTTTTTTTTGCAATTTATGTTACTATCTCCAATTAAAAATGACACTTGACATATTTCGTCACTTCTTCCTTAAATGCAAATATATTTCCCTTTCTTTTACATTGGTCGGTATTTATTGAAGGATCTTCATTGCTATACGAGTATCTTCACTGCTATATACCTTTTTACTTTAGGTTCGTTTTCTGAGGCATCATCAGTCCCATTGAAGTGAAATTTTAGATTTGCTGTATTTTCTATGTCCTCATCAGCTTTTCTTCAAAAAATACAAAAAATTGATTCTTTTTAGAAAAAAATTGTTAATCCTATGGTGGAATTTCCAAGTTTTGGTCGGACCTTGATAGCCGTTTTCTGGGGCATCATCAGTCCGATTGAAGTGAAATTTTAGATTTGCTTTGTTTTCTATGTCCTTATCAGCATTTCTTCAAAAAATCCAAAAAATCGAAGAAAAAACAAACCACTGATCCAAAATGGCTGATAATGACATATAATAAACATATGTGTACCAACATAATAAAAAAAACGATAATCGAATGTACACAGCCCGCGAAAATTCAAAATTCACCTTTTCTTTTGAACACACCTCGTATATAGTAGTGAGTATGAGTTCTGTGATTTTGATTTCTTTTGAAAGAGTCTTATTTAAATTTTTCGTCTTAAAGGGTAGTTATTGTATTTCCGTACTACGACACTTCCAGAAGAAAATTTCTAGCTTCTCGTGTTTCCAATATATTCCCTACGATTCCTTTAAATCTCCAAAGAAAACACGTAGTTTACGGTCCAATAAATCTGCAATCCATTCCAATGATACTACACATAGAAAACTTATCCAATTCTGCGGCACTTCTCACAACCTCTTTTATATTCATCTCCAAAGGAAAAGTGAAATACTTGACAATCTAATTTCAAGTTAGTACCCGCTTAAATCAACCTGCTCAATAGGTTTCTTCAAAATTTCAACATCCTTTGAAAGTGCACAAACTAAAGTGTCCATAAATTGAACGTCTTCCTGCAAAGTGAGGCAAGCCAACACGAAACTCAAACATAGAGATTGTGGGCAATTTTGGAAAAATGCACCCTCCATCAAACTGTTTGCAGATAACACATTTTTATACATTACAGAAAATAATACTAAAGATGCAATCTGTAAAATGAAATACGAACATCGTGAAATATCTAAATGGTTAAATATAAATAAATAGAAATTATTATTTTTTTTTTTTTTTTATATGAATACCGCACAAGAGTCGCAACTGCTCCCAACCGTCTGGAGCCAGTGAGACTATGGCATTCCCATTTGGGGAATGTTGTGAGGCTGAAGGTATTGGGGATGGGAAGGAGAAGGGGAAGAGGAAGGTGGGGAAATACCTGGCTATTCAGATCTGGTCACCAAACACGGCTAAAAGCCATTTCAAGCAACGTTTCAATTCTGAATGGTGGTCTTTCACCAGGGCGATACTGAGAGTATCTTCCACTCTGGAACGTGCGCAAATATACCATATATTATTTTTATTTAATTAATTGCGAAACAACACAAATTAATTAAATAAAATTTACTTGCGCACGCCGGGATTTGAACCCGCGACCTTCGGATTCGTAGTCGAGAGCCTTACCCCTCGACCATGGAGGCCGTCAAATTATATGTAAATTGATTGGTGTTAGCTAAAAAATTAAACATGTCTATTATCGTAAATATAGGTTTTATTTGATAAAATATGTTATTTCACAATTTAAAAATAAATAATAACATGTAGTATATTTGCGGCACGATGTGAAGATCACCATTCAGAATCGAAACGTTGCTTGAAATGGCTTTAGCCGTATTTATTGACCAGATCTGAATAGCCAGGTACTTCCCCTACCTTATCTTTTCCCCATATCCTTCCCCTCCTCAATTCCTACAGCCTCACAGAGGACGCCATAGTCTCACTGGCTCCAGACGAATGTGAGCAGTTGGGACTCTTGTATAGTATCACATAAGTAAAAAAAAGAGTTTTTCGGAGTTTATCTAAACTAACTTTTGACTCTCACTCTCACTACCTGTTAAATTATCGCTGTAAAATTGACGTGTTGATTATAAAAAGAAAAAGAACGTAAGGAAGAAATAATGATTAATCCCGATGATTTGATTAAAGAAACCCTTTGAAAGGCTGTGCCGCTGCGACTAATTATTGGCTAAATAATACCATTGCCATTTTTCACTACAAGGAACACGGCTGGACCTTTCAAAGGGCCTGGAAAATTTTGGTTACCGTTAATGGATTTTTTATTTTCAGTTATTTTCAAACGTGTCACAACTGCCATTACTTTTGGGGTGATGATATAAAAAGCAAAACATGAACACGATTTTATGTCGACAATACACCAGTTTAATGTCACTTCTACAATCTATTCTGATATTTTACAAATTATAAAGAAACGCTATATTTTTTTGTTTCTAAACTTAATTTTCTCTGCTCATTTTAAGAGTTGTTATGGTACATGGTACATTATCAAAAAATCTCAAAAAAAAAAATCTCAAAAAATCTCAAATAAAATCATGTTTCAAATAAGCACCTACTCATCTTTTATCAACAACCTTTTAATGTATATAATACCAATGAGAAATATGATTTAAACAGTAACTTCAATGTCATGCAATGTGCAGTGTTTTCTAATATATGTCCTGTGCGTGCAGCCATCATTAGTCAAGTCATACCATCTCAGCCCAAAACATTGTAATTTAATTAAGTTTTATTCTGGAGTGCCCTACCAGGTAAGTATGTTTTCTGTATATGTACATAATAAGATTAACCCTAGCAAGTAGTATTTGTACAGCGCCCTTGAGGTGATTTTTCACAAAAACGGCGCTATATAAATCGTCAAAGTATTATTATTATTATTATGTCTTTTATACTAACTAACTAACTAACTATCACGCCAATCCTCCGTAGGTGTAGGCAGAGAGAAGGGACTGTTAAATAACTCAGTCTTGGCACTTGCTTCATTCCGATTCATAATATTTCGTCTCATACATATTCTTCTCTTATTCTGACTCTTGACAAGGTCCGGTTCAAGTATTTTGTTCATTTAATTTATTTTTTTTCATTCATGTTAATTTATGCAAGTGAATATTACATAAATATATTCTTTTTGAGTGTGAGAAAACTGTAATTTTTTTACATGATTGTTGATTACAGTGTATATACAATATTGTCAGTAGGTTTTTTCTCAAACTTAACATTTAGCATTTACATTTATTTGTTTTATTTCTATATTGCGGGATATTCTTAATGAAATACCAGGTTATTTAGGCTATTTATACATTTTCGTAAAAGACAATCTCGTCTTCTAATATATATTTCTCCATAACCCATGCATTCTTGCATCTCACATTATTTTCAACAGATTTTTCTGTCTTCGAGGATCCATATTAATAAAATTATTTCTAATTTTATAGTAAAGTTCTTAAGGGGAATGGCTGCGCAGCCTGTTCCATACAACTTTTAATTTTGGATTTGAGGCCAAAATTCTCACCCAAATCCAAAGGTTTTTTTTTATCAAAATGTATAAAAAATATCTTGTACAGATTAGAAGTATTTTATTTATTTATGTTTTAAATTATGAAATATAGGCGATTAAAGAAATAAATTTTTCACGATTTTAGGGACAACTTTTGCAATTATTTGGGGGTTAATGGTGATAAAAAAATATAAAATTACCCCTTCTACTATGAAAATATAATGAATAATAAAATTACAAATTAAAAAATGTTAAAATCAACATTATGACGAACTTTAAATTTAAAATGACTAATTTACGTTGGAACACAAATTTGCCGTTAATAATTTAAAACATCGACCCGAAAAAATGTATTTTTAAAGATGTAAAAAAAAATATTTTATATAATCATTTTTACATAGACAATATGAAAAATTAAACAAAGCTACCGTTAACCGGCAAATAATTTCCGAAGTTGCCTCTAAAATCATGAAAAATTGATTACTTTAATGGCCTATATTTCATAATTTAACACATGAAAAAATAAAATACTAATCCGTACTACATATTTACTATACCTTTAATTTTAAAAAAATGATCATTCATTCGGGTGGGTATTTTGTCTTCAAATCCAAAATTAAGTTTTGTATGAAACAGTTCCTCTGTTCTGTCGTTCCTCTTAAAGACATTCATTATTTAATAGTGCATCCCAGTTTATAAGTTTTAGGTTTGATTACACCAATTTATTATGAATGTGTTTTTATTAATTTTTTATTAATTTATTTTTATATGAATTTATTATGAATAGTTGCAATGTGATCGTGTGAAAAATATTGAAATTCGTAAAGAATGCAAGGCTGATGTAAGCGTAATGAGTAAGATTAAGAAAAGGACGCTTAGATGGTTTGGGCATGTGGAGCGAATGCACGAAGAAAGGAGTGTAAGAAGAATGTATGACGCGAATGTGAATGGAAGAAGAAGCCGGGGACGTCCGAGGAAGACATGACACGATCAAGTGAATCAAATACTTGAGTCGGGCCATGTCAGAAGTCGGAATAATAGGTATGAGACGATATATGAATGTGAATGAAGCAAGAAGTGTATGCCAAGATCGAGTTGTTTGGCGGTCCGTCCGCTCTGCCTACCCCTGATGGTTAGTTAGTTAGTTAGTTAGCAATGTGTTTCATTAACGTATTTTGAAATTACCTTCCTCCCTATTACTATTCCTGTTGGAATGGTTACACAATGGTCCCATATTTTATTAGTATCAATACATGAAAATACAGCGGTTACGTATTGCGAAAGGGTCAATAAATGATTTTACATTTTTCCTTTCAAAATTTCATTCCTAGTGATATCTACACTTTCTTAACCGTTTCTAGTGAGTAGATCTTTATATTCTGCAATTTTTTGTATCCAATATGTCCAAGTTTATGTCACCACAGTTGAGGTCAATTGGAACAGTTGTTTTAATTCCCTCAAGTAATTATATCTTCTTGCCGCTACTGGGCGGCCGATAGACTGCGAATATCTTTATCTTGTCTTGATATGCGGTGGTAATTTCTCCGCATATTGTCTCGCAGCTCTTGAAGCAAATGTTTGTTTCGTTAAAATGATGATGGTTTTTTAAGAGGAACGGTTGCGCTCTCTGTTTCATACGAAACTTAATTTTGGATTTGAGGCCAAAGTACCTATCCAAACTGAATGATGTATTTTTTAATTAAAGGTTTAGTAAATATCTAGTACGGATGAGAAGTATTTTATTTATTTTTGTTTTAAGTTATGAAGTATATTCCACGAAAAAAATCAAATTTCATAATTTTATAGGGAACTTAGAAAATTATTTGCGGGTTTATCGTACTTTTTAAAAAATATGTCACATTTGCTATGAAAGTATTTATTACATATGTAAAAATATAAAAAAAAGGTTTTTTTCTGGTCGATTTTTTAAATTCTGTATGGAAAATTTGTGTTCTACCGTAAATTGGTTGTTTTTAATTTAATTTAAAGTCCTCCATAATGCTTATTTTAATATATAAAAGAGAAAAATTATTTTATTATTATTATATTTTAAAAGTAAACGGTGTAAATTTTTTTTTTTTAAATCATCGTTAGCTCCAAATAATTGTTATATGCGCCTCTAAAATCGCGAAAAATCAATTATTTGAATGCCTATATTTCATAATGTAAAACCGAATTAAATAAATTACTTCTAATCCGTACTAAATATTTACTATACTTTTCGATGGAAAAAAAGATCATTAGGTTTAGGTGAGTATTTTAACCTCAAATCCAACATTAAGATTTATATGAAACAGGCTGCGCAGCCGTTCCTCTTAATAACACGATAATTCCCCCTCCTCTTCTTTTCTCCCGAGTATTTGCAAGCGAAGTAAAAATTGGAATATTAAACACGTAAATTGTGCCAATTTTAGTATTGGTTTCTGTTAAAATAATTACGTCTATGTACTGTAGAACACCATTTACCTGTGCCATAAATAAATTAAAATTCTTTTTCAGAGTTCTTATTTAACCGAATTGCTACAAACCTCATTTTAATATTTTTATTTACTATCTATGTGTCAATGTTTTAACACTTTTTAAATTGATATGTTTCGAATAATGTCGAATCTTCAATGTAGTTGACATTATGACTTAATCGTGTGATGTCTTCATTGGGCGTCTCCGTTATCTTCTACCATTCATATTCCCGTAATATACCATATTATCATTATACTCCTGTCTTCGTTCATTCGTTCCACCCGCTCAAACCATTTGAACGTCCCTTTCTTAATCCTACTCATTACACTTAAACCAGCCTTGCATTCTTTGCGAATCCCAACATTTTTCACACTGTCATGCTTTTACGCATATACGCTGCAGGGATCTCATTTCTATAGCATTCAGCGCACTTTCATCCTTCTTCTGCTACTTTCACGCCTCACTGCCGTGAAATCAGGGGTGGTATCAGCACTCCATTGTAGAATGCTAGCTTCGCTACTTTGGATATTTTTTTTGTTAGCGTTCCCCTATAACCTACCTTAAAAAATATATGTAAAATTTCATATATATACTTATTTCAAAACTAAGAAGAATATAGATGTTTAGATGATCAGAATGTTCGCCTTGGAGTATATTTTCGATTAAGTTATTTTTTATTACATTAAAACATACAAAGTTTTAGGTTTTTGTTGAAAACATAATAATAATTTCCGATTTATTAACTTTATCTATGACAATATTAATATTTGAACCATGTTACAAACCAACAACACACAGAAAAAAAGAAGCGTGTCTACTCCACGATCAAAACAGAAAACTTTTAGTTCAATGTTCTGGCTCAATTACTGCCATCTCGTGTCAAAAATGTCAAATATAGCTGGAGACCCGTCCTCAATTCCCTCGGAAGACTATATTTTAATAAATAAAATGCCCCATTTTGACAAATTGAACACTTGTGAAGTTTCTTACTATTATGTAATATATGATCGTATACTTATATGTTATTGTCGTGTAAGCCTATCTACAAATATATTGAATTTTCTTAATTAAATTCTTAATTATTTTTTGGCGTAATGATGATTAATACGAATTTTTTTGTTGGCACCACTGTTTATTATATAAATATCAACATGTTTCGGAAGCTAAGCTACCTTCATCAATATACACAGTATATTAATATATATACACAGTACACTTCGCTTCCGAATATGTTGATATTTACATATTAAGCAGTAATAATAATAATAATAATAATAATAATGTTTAGAATTGAAATTAAGACACTTTTGTACTTTCTTCCACTTATTTATTTTCACCAGGACCGGTTTCATCCCACTACGGACATTTTCAGACTGGTAGTTGACATTCTTATGCTACGGTATTTATATAAACTTAGGCAGGGTTACACAACATTGTATCTATATCATGAATGTTTCTATTTTGTTAATTTATATAATTGAAAAGGTTGGTATTTTATTTTGGTAATATTGGGATATTCCCTTCTTGTGGCTTAGGGCTAATGGACAAATATTGATGGTACTATGCTATTTATTATTATATATAATATTATATATTTTTCCTATCTTATATCCTTCTTTGGGATAAATATATACTAGCTTAACGTTATTACATATTCAAAATAGGACTGTGAGAGAGATTTTTTAATTAATTATGTCTTCATTATTTTTTAAGGATTTTGAAAATTTTCTAATGCTTCAAGTTGACTAATTGTTAACGTAACGAATATATGTGCAAGTACTTTTATCAAGTTCATTTAAATCATGTAGTTAGCGAATTCAGAAAAGATGTTATTTTTTATTTATCTCACACATATTTAATTCGAATATTAAATTTACATTGTGTTTTTTAATATCCGTGTTTTTATCTTATAATATTTATATGCGAAATGGTTTGATTTTTTTGTTCCCACACACAATGTTTATTTAAGATATAGCCATACTAATATTCTGAAAAAATTACAAAAACCATATATTGAGTATCTTGTAGTATCTGAGGTAAGCGTTTCCATCGCAGCTGGTATTTTAAACAGCCCTGCTTACTTAAGAGGAACGGCTGCGCAGCTTGTTTCATACAAAACTTAATTTTGGATTTGAGGTCAAATATTTTTTACTAGAAAAATAACATTGACGTTGACCTTGAGCGGTGAATGTCACGATGTCATTGCCTAGAACGACGAGGTTTATTATTCTCAAATTACGTCTTGTTTGACGTAGTCTGATAACATAATAATAATGTAACGCGGGAGGCTGATTCGTCGGTAAACGTATACCTCATTTTGATTTCCCGTAAAACCTTTGATTGTCTCCAGGGAAATTTCCGTTTATGTCAGAAAAGTACATTCTACTTTTTCAACGAACTCGTAATAAAATCGTAGATAATTGTTCAGGCATATAATATTTTTAATGATGTTGAAACAATTTTGAGAGGCAATAAATCTATATTTGGAGAAGAGGTTTGCCTTTGGTGGCATTTCATCCTCTTTGCTCTATGGATAACGGCATGGTTAATAAACTTTATATTATAAAAACTCATCGCATGTTTTTACCATTCTTTAAAATCACCAAAACTTACGCGAATCATACCAGTTCAGTTCTGGTTAGTTGTCCCGGAAAACAATCTGCAAATAAATTTATGCTCATTATTTTTATCCATTTTGATCTGTTCGGTCAAAAAATACACTAACGGCCGTTGTTGCTAACCCCACTGAGCAACAGTTGAGCCAAAATTTGACCTCGATATTGTTATTGAGCAAAAACAAAAGAATTATTAAAATAAAGCCGGGTGTAACGAGACGACGTAAAGGTCGCTAAAAATACAACGTAATCAAACATAACCCTACTATGTTTAGATGCTCGACTCTTATCTCGGTATTAGTGGGTGGGATCGATGTATGCAGCTCGGGAAGCGGAATGTATTTAAGATACAGAAATAAAACCCTGTTGTTTATAAATCATGAGGTTTAATTGATGCACAAAGTGTAACGTTGTCGTTACCTTACAAAATAGAGAGGAGGATTGGTACTACAACGAAATATATATAATTAATTAGGATGGCTCTTGTAGACGGCATCTCGACTTCTACACCACGGAGGGCCACACTTGTCCCGATGATTGCAGATTCCTCAATACGCCATCCGCGATATCTGGGACGTCTCACGGTCGCGCCGTCCGCCACAGCAAACCTCATCCGTGGAATCCAGTAAATACAAGAAGATGGTACCTTTCGCTCCGACGTTATTTCTCGGTCATCATTGGCATGGTTACATTTCTAATCCAGCGCTCCTGCACGCGCAGTTGGATTATTGTCCCTCCAAGTCACCATCCATAATTAGTTTGACTTCCTACCCACATCGGGTATATGGTTGTTGAAAACGCTCGTTGGCGCAGATGTATAATACAGCACAATTAAAAAACATAACACTCCTTCCCAAAAACTACCGGCTCTGTCCGCCGTGTCAAGTCACGTCTGAGGCCATCTTGTCTTCGCTCTCCTCCCAAAACTACCGGCACTGTCCGCCGTGTCAAATCACGTCTGAGGCCATCTTGTATTCGCTCTGCTTTCCTTCCGTCGGATGTCTCCCATAGATATTTCCTCAAATCTCTTCCGTAGACAATATAAGTGATGCCTTTATAAGCGGGGTCAGAATTTACGTTACACGGGGTTGAGTAATATCTCCAATAATACGCGTTTTTCTTTATTATATCCCATGCGTGTAAAACTGCGTACAAATGTCGCTAATAAACAGTGTTTATATCAAGTGACCTGCTAGGTAAGTATGGTCCTGTATAATATTATCTGCCTGCACACAAACTTAAAAACATGCATATTTTAACGCGGAATCATGTTTATTGTTCAAATCTATTGTACATATAGTTTGGTATTACAGATCGACGAACCGGTGATTGCAATTTATTAGCCATAAGTAGTAACAATAGATTGTCTATAGATGTGTCCAGAGTGGAAGATACTCTCAGTATCGCCCTGGTGAAAGACCACCATTCAGAATTAAAACAATGCTTGAAATGGCTTTTAGCCGTGTTTGGTGACCAGATCTGAATAGCCAGGTATTTCCCCACCTTCCTCTACTCCTTTTACTTCTACTCCCCAATACCACCAGTCTCACAACATTACGCAATCGGGAATGCCATAGTCTCACTGGCTCCAGACAGTTGGGAGCAGTTGGGACTCTTGTGCGGTATTCATGTAAAAATAAAAAAAAAGGAAGTGATAAGATAAAGCACGGAAAAAAGAAATAAAAGCACTTCCCCAGAGGTGGCTTTTCACAACAACAGCGCCATACAAATCATCCAAATATTCTTATTATGGACTCAGCATTCACCCTTTCATACTCAAGGTGGTAATCGACGTTACTTACCATTTTTAATTTTAAATATCTCCTTGAACTTATCTCCACAAAATTAGCCTTTAATGGTTTCTTTTCTTAACATTACATATTTTATAAAGGTAACTCTTTTAATCATAGCATCTAAATATCACGAGATATCATGAAATACCTTTCCCGTTTATTATATTAGAAGTGAATTGAATAATTTTTATAATTTCTTCAAAGGATTTGTAAATTTGCGGCGTCATTATCAATTAAATAATTAAAAATGTACTTTGTATACACCACTTTGAATAAAATATGTAAATATTTCTACATGTTTCGACAGCAATGCTGGCGTCCTCTGGAATATATGAATACTAAAAAATAATTTCAAGTAAAATATTTTGTATTAATGAGGATGACAGCATTGCTGTCGAAACATGTAGAAAATATTATATTTTTTAATTAAAGTTTTTAATACAAAGTACATTTTTAAATATTTAATTAATAATTTTTACTCAATCATAATAATATATTATTACTCTCTTACAAAATTCGTCAATTCAACAAAAAAGTATTTTTGCCAGTAGCCATCAAAAAAATCTCAGGATGCGGAGAGAATTGTCATTAAAATCACGAAGAAGAAAAAGAAATTACGGAATATTTTTATCCGGATTGCGAATTTAATTGCATAATCATGTAAATACATAATGTATGTGTAGTAAGTAATTTATTTAATATGTATTTTGAGATGCCCCCCACTGTCCTTTAAAGATGTGATGGCCCGCCCTTCCTTCGTTTATGATTTAATTTAGCAATAGACTTCCGTTCGCGCCACCGATTTAAGATTACTTCTCTACGGCTGCCTTAAATTTTCCTAACTAATGTGATTGGAAAACTCTTTGTAGTTTTCCTTTCAATTTGAGGTTTTTCTCCTCCTTGGCCAGCGTGTAACGTCTAGCCCTATGCTAACATTCGAGTGTTTCCGATTTTCATGATTTTTGCGGAAAATTACGCACTAGAATGTGGTCAATTTGCCAAGCTTTTCGCGAGTCTACGTTGTGTTGTTTTTTGTTTCAGACTATTGGAAAAACAAGGCCTTATTTGTGGTAACCCCTATTCTTTGTAGCGTAGGCAGACTCTCGCATACCATTGACAGAATTCATATTCCTAACATTACTCCTATCTTAGACTTTAATGTTCTGAACTCTCTATTATTATCCTACTATGCAATCTACGTTAATTTCCTATGGGAAGACTAGCATTTTCCTAACTTTACCCCTAAATTTTCTATTTTCTTTCTATCGTGAGTTTTAATAATTTGGTATACATAAATGTAATGATCACAGTATTATCGCCTTTCCTCATCGTACTAAGTGTTATTCTACATGGGTTAGTTTCAATAAATTTCATGGTTAAAAGGTACAGTTTTACTTGTTTTGGCGCCATCTCCATCCTCTCCTAAATTTGGGAAAATTACATGATTAGGTTTTAGTTTTCACAGTTTTTGTTATGACGAGTGATCGAATACGGTTTGTTTTGCTGCAATTCGGCTCCAGACCAACCCCTAAAGTACTCGGATGGCCACGTTTCCGGTTGGTAACCCCTTCCTCACAGACGCACAGCCTGACCAAACGGTATACGTAACCTCTTCTTTTAGTTCGTGCGCTATTGGTCATCCCCTGTACCGCGACGGAAAGAGCACCTTCCTTATCCATGGGTCCAAGACCCTCCGAATTCCCGTCCTCCAGACAGTTACATTTAAAGGAGATCAAACCGGTTCCGTCCCCTCGTCAAACAACATTAGATACTTGCGAATTTTTGCAAAGTCCGGGTTGAAAGGCCGTCCTCCGCATCAAAAGTTCAGAGATAACCACGCTTAAATCAGCAATTATTTCTGCCCAATCGATAGGTACAAATTATAAATATATGTAAACAATACGAGTCTTTATAATCCACAATACTCCAGTTTTCCCAGAAAATTGTGGATCTGACATCTCCAACACAGGTCGTGAATCTGTGCCAGATATTCAGATATACTACATATGAATATACATAAAAGTGATAATACAATACACATAATATATTACTTTTGGTTTGGTTGACAGGTTGATTTAATGAAACCCTGCTATCTCATGTAGTTTGAATTTAACTGTAATTGATTTTTGTTTGGAGAAAAGGTAGGACTCCAAAAGGCCCAAAATTTGCAAGGCCTGAACCTTGAAAACCTAAGTCGAAGATAAAATTAATTTTATAACATAACTTGGGAACGTATTGTCGACGAATGATTATGCTTATTTTGACATTTCTAGTAATGTGGGTTTTTGTTTGTTCTGTTGAATTCATCAATATGTTCGAACGGGTGTGGAGCGCCTTTGAATTGAATCTTTCCATGAAAATGGCGCTATAAAAATATGTATGTACGCAAACTACAAATACGTGATTTCTAAAAGATGATAGTTCATCGCAAAAGATGATAGTTATTTTTCAATTAAATGTCGACGTTTGTTAAAGTACTTATTCTTCGTAAGATGTACTGAAATTCGAATATATACATACTTAAACGTATCTACATACTTCGATAAAAGAGGGTGTGGTTTGGAATGTTGACCTAGTTTTAATAACAGTCGAGGAAGTGTGTCATTGAGATATGCGACAATTATTAAGTGTCAGAGACCCCCGTCAGGAAGCATAACAATTAGGATTCATTGGTTTGTTTTAGAATGATAACGATCTTTGAATTAATAAAAATCGTTTGGGTTGTTGGTAATTTTAGTAACGTTAGTTTTGAATTTATATGTTAGGAAAATATATATATTAATAAAATAAATTGTTTTTATAGGAAATATACATAAATATAATAATTGGTTTTATATATATACATATTAAACATTGTATATAAATAAAGATAAAATAAATAACGGCCATATAGATTTGATAGATACATTATACGCTTTATACATACATATATACCCATACACACATGTACTTATAAGTCATTAGAAATATAATTCATATCTCCATCCTCGCCTTCCCCGGGTAATCTGAAAACTTGTATATTAAATTGACTCACCTGAATTCCGACAAATTCATAATTTTTCCAGACGGGTTATACACGCCAATATGAAGATTCAGAAAATATTGAACTTCCCTGCCTGGAATGTTTAATCTAAGTTAGAAATATTTACTTAATACAATCTAGTGTTTCCTAATTTCAATTCGTCATCTACCGATTTGTACTATTTCTTCAAATTTAATGATCTCTCAATCCGGATATTATTAAACAATATTTAATTTTTGTTGTTTTTAAATCCGTAAACCGAACGCTTGGTAATGTTTTAGAACTTTATTATTTTTCTTTGACGAAATTAATCCCACGCTAGGTATTAAAAATGAATTATATGAAACTAAGACTCAGCTGTTTTTAAACTTTCACTAAATTATTTTAAACGCAATTATATTTAATTTTTCTTAAACTCGTAATAAATTCAGTTCAACACAAAATATGAATTAAATCACATTTCATTTAAACAATTTTAATTAATTCACAGAAGCTAATTTTAAAAATCTTTAAACAAATAACTTTATTAATTTTAGAAATTTTCAATATTTATTAAATTATTATTATTATCACATTGCTCTAACAATTTTGAGAAAATTAAATCAAATATATTGTTATCAACTTTAATTGCAACTTTTAGAATCTTCAACGTAATTTAAGTATTATTAATTTTTAGGAAATTTCACTATTTATGAAACTATTATTGTATTAGATCAACAAGAGAATTTATTTTAACACTTTATTTATTAGAAGACGAAATTTTTGAAGTCCAGGAAAAACACTTTTTAATCACTCCGCACGCAATTAACGACGTATCAACTCGAGACGAACTGCCTTTAAGAAAATTTTAATAAATAAATTATTATTAATTTGAACACAAAATCACTTTATTTATTTTAAGATGAAATTTTTGAAGTCCAGAAAAAACCCACTCTTAATTACTTAAATACCGATACGCCCGTAATGAACTATTTCTTCCGACTTCAATCAACTTCAATTCAAACACTTTATTTATAAACACTTTCGATTATTATAATTTCACTTAAAATCACCAATTTTATTTAATTCACAGAAGTAATTTTTAGTATCAACTGAGGTATAATGAATTTAAAAACTTTAATATTTTTCAAACTATTATTGAATTAAATCAAACTATTGTTGAATCAATCCAACAACTATTTAAAAGAATTTATTTTAATATAATATTAATTGTAAGATGTCAAATCAAATGAAACTTTCTAAGTCCAGAAAAACACTTTTTAATTACTCCGCACGCAATTAACGACGTATCAACTCGAGACGAACTGCCTTTAAGAAAATTTTAATATTAATTTGAACACAAATATTTTATTTATTTTAAGATGAAATTTTTTGAAGTCCAGAAAAACACTTTTTAATCACTCCGCACGCAATTAACGACGTATCAACTCGAGACGAACTGCCTTTAAGAAAATTTTAATAAATAAATTATTATTAATTTGAACACAAAATCACTTTATTTATTTTAAGATGAAATTTTTGAAGTCCAGAAAAACACTTTTTAATCACTCCGCACGCAATTAACGACGTATCAACTTAGGTATAATGAATTTAAAACTTCAATATTTTTCAAACTATTATTGAATTAAATCAAACTATTGTTGAATCAATCCAACAACTATTTAAAAGAATTTATTTAAAACTTTATTTAATTGTAAGAAACAAATCAAATGAAATTTTTCTAAGTCCAAAAACAAAACAATTACTTAAAATCGGTCAGTACGTGATTAAATATTTCCTCGCCCGACGTATTCCGCGACTAACTCCCATATTCTTCCGTTACCTTCCTTTATATATACAGCTTAGAATCAAAAGGTTTTAACTCCATTCCATACCTACATTACATTATGTTCTTTACCAACTCGTAAACCTATATGTAAGTAACACTTATTTCGAATGTAATTCTTCAATGTAAATATTTAGATAAAACCTGGTCCGCCTTCGCATCTGTCACTTTTCCTCACCCCGGCCAGGATCGAATTTAGTTCATTCCTCTAGATCGCCCTGCTGTTCCTTATTATAGAATTGGAAATTTCGATTCATGTTTTTTTTCTGAAAATATTATCTATCGCTTATTCTTTGGTCGCCTATGAACTCGGGTATCTCGTAATCATAGCCACTATGTCCTTATTGAATTTTATTTAAAGAAGCGCCTTCTTCACATCGTTCAATTTTAGAATTTCCCTTAGTCCCTGGTTGTCTTTATACGCGATATCTTTTTATTTATGAATTTTCCGATGGTAACATGGTTTTTCTCTGATCTAACATGTGAATATTCGATTAACGCATATTTTCGTGCAATTTTCAATTGATCCTAATATTGGTGTAAACACTTTATAATTTCTTCCCCACCTCACCTGCCTGAGTTAATAAATATACCTTTCCAGAATGATTTTTCAATGTGTTGCACTGCTTCTTCCTGGTCTAGCTGTATTACACCTTTTGCATGTACCTGTCGTCTGCTTATACTTTCATCCGGGTCGATTGATATCATCCTTAATTGATTTTTCACCACCTTTAATAATTTTGTGTATTAATTTATAGGCGTTTTTACCTGTGATTTACCTACCCCAAACCTGGTAGATATGAGTTCGTTCACTTCTTTCCTGGCCACTCCCCCTTTTCCATTTCACTCTAACTCAATATCGCATTAGCTTACTCATTATTATGGGTAATAACCATTACTTTTACAAAAAACCGATATAAATCAGAGTTAATCGAAAACCCATTATTTTTTATTACTTTTCCTTAAATAAATATTCCTATCTTCCCTGTATAACCTTAATTGTTTGTTTGTCTCTTTATCACCTGAGTTTCATGTTCATCTGGTCGCTTGGATAAACAATTCTTGTCGCCTTGTTTACATTAGTCATTGACAACCTCAAAATTTTACCTAAATGTATCGAACTATATTCAAAGTAGTAGTCCATATATCTCAATATTTCTATTGAATTCTTCAGTTTAAATTTTATAATTGATTGATACATTTCTCATCTACATTTTCATATTATCTGATGTCCCGAATCTACTCAATTAATACCTTTTATCACCTAAAATCAGTCTAGTTTCACTCCCTTGTAATTATCTACGTTCCTGAAATTAGAAAATTGTACTCCTATTTCACATTAGTCCTGCCTAAATCGCCTCTTAAGTTTGCCGAAGTTTCCATACTGTATAATTCTTGTTTCTTCCCTTTTTCATCTGTTGAAGCTATTGTTCTCTGAATTATTTTCTCTAATTCGTTGTTTTTCCGCTTAGCCTTACATGACACGTCTTTCTGTCTAAATTCTAATGCAAACACACCTTTCCCCGTGCAAGATAAATCATCACTTTGTAGTTTTTTTATTTGTAATTAACATTTTGCGTATTATTTTTACTTCCTACTTCCATTTTCAATGGTTATTCATCTCTGCATTATCCATTGTATTCTTTAAAGTTCACGACCTCTCTCGCCCTATTCGTCCTCTAGTGAAATGTTTACATTATAGGCCGTCGATCTGAACCCTTTCGATTCACATAAATAATTAATATTTCCTTTGTCCTGTCACCACTAATTATTGTTTATGTAAAACGCTCGATTGATTGGTAACGTTTTCGTCGATCTGGCCCAATCCTGTGATGTTTATTTATAAGAGGGAACGCCTTCTTCCCACTGCCATCTCGTGGTTTTATGTTGCAACGAGTTTTATGAATCAAAATTATTGGATTATAATTCACTGTAATCAAACTCTCCACAAGTCGATAGATGTCGCTCCCTTAAGCTTTTCTAGCATGAAAGTTATGCATATAAAAAAAAAATATTTTCCAGGGTTCTATAAAAAGAAAATGATGATGGTTAGACCATTACAATTTTCAACATATTCCATGAGAAAATATGTAAATAACTAATTAACTAACCAACGCGCCGTTTCTCTGCGGGGGTGGACAAAGAGGATGGACCGCCAAATAACTCGATTTTAGAGTGCACCTTTTGCTTCACCTACATTCATACATTCTCTTTTGTTATTCCGACTTCTGACATGGCCTGACTCAAGTATTTGATTCTCCTGATCGTGTCATGTCTTTCTCGGGCGTCTCCGGTTTCTTCTTCCTTTCACAGTTGCGTTATATATTCTCCTTCTACTTATTTCTTCGTTCGTTCGCTCTACATGCCCAAAACATCGAAGTGTCACTTTCTTAATCTTACTCATTACGCCTACATCAGCCTAGCATTTTTCACCAATCTAATATTTTTCACACGATCATACATGATTTTATCACACATTTTCCCCAATCTTAGTATTGATTTCTGTTAAAATAATTACGTCTACGAGTATGTACTGTAGAACGTCATTTATCTTTGCTATAAGTAAATTAAAATTCTTTTTCCGAGATCTTATATTTAATTGGATTGCTACAAACCTTATTTTAATATTTTTATTCCGTATCTATTTATCAAAATTTATACACTTCATTAATTGATGAGTTTCGAATAATGACGAATCTTCCATTGTGTTGATTTTATAATTTGATCGTGTCATGTCTTCCTTGGGCGTCCAGGTTTTTTTCCTCCATTCATATTCGCGTCATACATTACCATTATACTCCTTTCTTCGTTCATTTGCTCCACCTGCCCAAACCATTTAAGCGTCCCTTTCTTAATCCTACTCATTACGCTCGCACCAGCCTTGCATTCTTTGCGAATCCCAACATTTTTCATATTGTCATACGCCTGAAGGATCTCAATTCTACAGCATTTAGTCTACTTTCATCCTTTCTCTTCCTGTTCCATACCTCACTACCATACATCATATCGCCATACTGCCATTTATATGCCATGCAAATACACCTACCTCAAATATTATGGTGACGCTGGCGTTTGTACTTGGAATCGGAAGGACGATTTCGAGCGTTGCAACGGGAGGGTTAAAAAAAAACCTCCACATTTGCAAAAAAAAGTCAAATAAAATAACCAACCAGTGAAAACTACTTCCACTGAGAGAAACTCACTCGTTTTTTTTTATTCCAAAAAGTTCTTTTGGAGACCAAATAATGAACTCAAATGAAAGCTTTTGCCGTAAAATGAATTCATTTGAAGTCGAAATGAGTCGAAATTGAGTAGTTCTTTTCGCGGTATAAAACCCTCCTCATTTGAGTTCCACCTTTGAGTAATTTGCATGGCATTGCATGTTACTGCGATATATTTTCAGTTCATTAAGACTGGCTGGTTGGAAAATCTTCCTTTTGTTCGAATATCATGGCAGGATTTTAAATTACTAGACTAAAATCAGCAGGGGTTAGAACAGTGAAATGCACAATTTGTATTATAAATAATATTTTTTTTTATAAAAGGTACTGTAAAAATCTACGATCACTCATTACCGCACAAGAGTCCCAATTGCGTCCAACCATCTGGAGTTAGTGAAACTATGGCATCCCCAATCGAGATATGTTATGAGGCTGCAAATATATATATATATATATATATATTTTGTTAGTGCTTTATACATTTTTTGTTTCATATTAATATTTTCACATTAATTCTGTAATTTTTAAGGTGCTAAGGTGCTGTGTCGTGTCATCCATTATTGTTTGGGTTTATGGGGAGAGGAATTAAAGTCGTAAATTACAAGATGGGTATAATTATTTTTTGTATTTTTTCGGCATTCACTATATAGCAATTTCTAGACATTTTGTTTGGAAGTTTTATTTACTATGTACTTTTGCTATTTTTGATTTATTTAATTCGCTACTGGTTTTGACACAACCGTGCCATTCACTAGCGCTCTTAAAACTAGTATTAAGAACGGTATTGAATAGCACGGTTGTATCGAAACCGGTAGCGAATTTAATAAATCAAAAATAGCAAAAGTACATTGTAAATAAAACTTCCAAACAAAAAGGGTATAATTATCACTATCGAAATGTTAGAAGTATGAAGCAATGGTATGAAGAAGGACGAGACAACCTGTTATTCTCTTATACTAGACGTCCATAAGCCATGTTGTCTTTTTCATACTCAATTGTCCCTTTCATGTACGTTCACCACAAATACTCAGTTATTTATCTTATCAAATCAATTATTGTCAATTTTTGTGTATTTTTCTAATTTGCCTATGCTTATATCATTATTTTTAGTATACTTTATATCCTGACGAGAGAACCATTGGTTTCGTTGGGATTTATGTATTGAATATTGGTGTGAATGGAAGAAGAAGCCGGGGATGAACACATGGCACCACCAAGGTAATCAAATACTTGAGTCGGACCATGTTAGAAGTCGGAATAATAGAAAAGAATGTATGAGACGATGTATGAATGTGTGTCCTCTCTGCATACCCCTGCGGAGAAACGGCGTGATGGTTAGTTAGTTAATATTGATTTATACAAAACATCCCTTAATCGAAAACGGTGCCACAAAGCGATTTTACCTTAACTGAAGAAGTGATACTTAGAAGCGTTGGGATTGGTGATAGGAAAGAATTTATATTTTAATGCCGTTCAATTGTATTTTACCGCAAATAATAAACCGATTTTGAAGAAAAACTGTTAACTATAACACGTATAATTAATATTAACCATCCAAATGCAACCGACGTCATTATCACCTGACATGTAAGTTAGGAAGAAACGGTTTAAAAATTGCTTTGTTCCCGTAAACACTGGCCGAAGATTATTAACGCCATTATAAATTAACTACGGCTAACCCTTAATAATTTAGAATGATCTATTCCACTTCCTTTTCAAGTTTTCCATGCCAGAGATAATTTTTAAAATATGACGTAAGTAGTTAAATATTAGCTACGCGTGTTGTACTTAAACCATAAGGCCAGATTAACATATAAATGCCATATCTCTAATAATAATTTGCAACAAACTTTAAAGCAAACAGGTAAGCTTCGGATCTATCTAACTAATTAACATTTTGCAAAATAACGCGTTTACTTCGAAACTCGGTGTGTTTTGTCTTCTCGCATAAATAATATTAACAGAGTGATGATTCATGATGGATGAGATTGGTCATTGAGTTCTAAAAATGACAATAAAAAATAACACCATCAAAATGACACATCCAATTCACAACATCTGATGAACTTCACATAATTCACAACATCAAAATGACAACATTCAATTAATAAATTATAAATTAGTGACAACATCAAAAGAACAACATCATAATGACAACCTCAGAATAATAATATTTGTTTGGCAGTATCTAATTGACTAAATCTAAATGATAACATCCAATGGACAACATTTAATTCACAACACTCAATTAATACATTAAAAATAACAACATAAAAAAAACAAACTCCAAATAATAATATCAAAACGATAAGATCAAATTTACAATATCTGAATGACAACATCAAAATAACAACATCCAATGGACAACATATTATAATTCACAACTTTCAAATAATAAATTAAAAATAATAACATCAGAATGACAACTTCAAAATGATAACATGAGAATGATAACATGAAAATGACACCATAAAAATGGTAACATAAAGATGGCACCATAGAAATGACACCATAAAAATGTTGACAGCAAAATGATAACATCAAAATGATAGCATTCTATCGACAACATCAAATTGGAAAAATCAAAATAGAGACATCAAAATTAAAACTCCCAAGTCTCAATAAAATAACAAAAAAAATGTTATAATGAAATTAATATTAAAAAAAACAATCCCGCTCTACTGCAGTGCTTCGACCACGTTGCTCTGTTCACCATGAGATGAACGGAAAATGGAATCGCTTTTCTAATGTGCCACATGGACGTAATTTTATTTAGCATATTAAAAATCAATTGAATGGACTTATTGAAAGTAGGGAAAGGCTAAATCTTAATTAAACCAAGATAAGGTTTTGGTTTATGACGATACAGGTAAACAAAATGTCTAGTTTATTAAAAAAAATCCTAATACGCTTTTTTCTAATACATTTCTAGTACCTTTAAAAATACTCCAAAGTTTTAAAACATTCCCAAAAAGCACCGAATTGTTATTTTTACGGAAGGAACGATCTGTTTAATATTCCACCATCGGATCTCGAATATTCTTACGGAATACATTAGTGCTTGTGTAGCCTAATTCTCGGCATATTTGCTGTAATCTTATCCGTTATTAGATTAAAAGTCATCGGGCTAAGCTGGCGTTTGCATAATTTGTGTGAGGATGTAACACATCTCACCTCGGCGAGGGTTTACTACATCTATATGCAAACCTTAACAGCAAAATCAAAGCCTTTCTTTGAATGAATGTTCAAATATTTCCTCGTAGAGTTTTTGAGGTTCATGATGTTGGAATGTTAGGTACTTGGGTAGATAGATTAAAATGTTAATGTTTTTATTTAAATAGTAATTATTTATTTGATTACACGCCCATTCCGGCTTTTGTATGGACTTTTAGAATGGACCATAATGAGATATCAAAAATTATAGGTGCAAAAACAGTATTTTTAAAACGGTTAACAGTAACATAAAATAGAAAGTTAAATTGTAATTTAAAGCTACATTTTCCATGCAATAATAATTAATCGTAAGATCTATCAAACTGCTGATAAAGATGATGCTTTATTTTATAAATTGAGTCAGCAAATATATCAACAATACCTCCAAACTTGTTCATGCATCCTATTGGTTAGTGAGTCTGAGTGATAGTTGGTTATGTACGTGATGCAGAAAAATCGTACATTTTGTCTCGTGTTCACTGTCGGTACATGGAATTTAATAGTGGCAACGATAGCAGGGCTATCAATTAGGTAGTTAATACAACGAGGACTGAAATAATTCTCCTCTCAAGACAGGGTAATTAGATGCAATCGATTCATCAAACTAATATAATTTATATTTTCAATTAGAATTTTGATCTTAAAATGTACATAGCCAAGAAATTTATTTTGAATGCGTTCGAGTTGAATGTTGTTGAGTGTACTTTAGTATTTGCATTTAAATATTTATCGCCAACTGTCCAGAGCCAGTAGGACAATGGCATCCCCAATCAGGGCATGTCATGGTCCTATTGGCTATGAAAAAAAAATCAACAACATAAATCACAGCAATTAAAAAAATTGCTGTGAAGAAAACCCGTTCGTAGCCGATAAGGATAAGGATTTCTTTTTAAATGTAGGAAAAAAGTCCCTGCTTTTTATGGGGTCACGGCTGCAATATTAAAATGTCTAAAATCACAAGTAGAGAAACCATTAACTTATATAATTAATACAAGTATTCAAAACGGAGAATATAAGCAATCTGTAATTATACCAATATTTAAAACCGGAAATCTTGAAGAAGCAACCAATTACCGTATAATTTCTTTGATACCGAATATTGTTAAGTGTCATCAAAAAATTGTAAAAAATGGAATTACCAAGTTCATTAAAATTAATCGCGAAATTTATGAAAATCAGTTTGGATTCATGGAGAATAGAAGCAAAAATATGCCATCGCTAAATTATATAGTATTGTACAAAACGCTTTAGATAAATCGTTGAAATTTATTGGTATTTTTGTTGATCTCCAAAAAGCTTTCGACAGCATATCTCATGCCAATTTAACACAAAAATTAAATGCTGTGGGTTTTAATAACAAGGCAATACATTTTCTAAGAACTTATTTACACCAAGAACACACAAGTTGTAAAAATAAATTATACTTAAGTCTACCCATCACAAGTAATTTTGGTATCCCACAAGATATTGTATAGGGTCCATTATTATTTATCATAAACTCGTAAGTTAACGATATTTTTTAACAGAACCTCAGTAGTAGGTTTCATATATCCAATAATCACAGTAAAGGGTCAGGACTGGGATATTGTATAGGTAAATACAAATCCCTACATACTGATTCGATACAAACATGCTATCAATAACTGTCAAAAAACATTTAGATTTCTTTCTCAATAAATAAGTTCAGAACTCACACCGACATTTACATAATTATACACAACAAAACTGTCTGTAATAACTTATTGACCATTTTAAACCATGCGATTGAAATAAAGTATCTTGAAGTAATTGTAGACCAACGTACGACATGGAACATATGCATATGTGAACATGTTAAGCACATTAGAAAATGTATTTATATATTTATTAGATTTATAAATACTCCTAACTTAAATGCATCTTGGCATGCCGAAGGTTAAAGACGCTTATTTAATTAGTGAAAACCGAACAAAACTAAAAATATCTGATAGCACGTTTGTACAATTTTTGAAGAGACATTGAAGAATTAAGATAATTTGTCTGAATACTTAAGACAAAGTTTCAATAATGATTTGTGACAATGAGCAAATCCAATTTGAAAACATCCAGATTTCTGATTAGAGAAAAGATCCAGTTATTCAGATAACGGAAAAGGATTGCTATATGACCTAACAGGCCGTGACCCATATTTTCATAATATTTCTGTTTTTCCTCTTTTATTCCGTTTCGCATCTATGATTAGACGGAACGACGGTGTTTTATTCTATTTGTATTTTGCTCACTATGCGCTTTTCTCTTCTTCGTCATATTCTGATTACTTGGTCTATTTCAGTCATGCCAAACGTTGGGCTTTTCTGAAGCTTTCATCTATCGTATGTTCATTTGTACCAACGAGAAAACCATCAAGTCAACAATAATAAATGTGAGGTTGAAAAAAAATTATTATTACTCTGAAAGAAAATTCCAATTTTAAACAATATATGCTTCTTCGGAATTTAATTATAAATATGGTAAGTGGCGGTTCGTAACCTGTCTTATTAGGAGTTCAATTAAATAAAAAACAGAGAAAAATCTCCTTCCAAGTAATAAAAATATTGCGTCTAAAGGAATATCCCTATATGTACCTAAATAAATTTCATTATTTCACTGCACAAGGAATTAGCCACCTAGCAACCAGAAACAATTTGGCGATTCATTAAAACGCCCATGACTAATGAATAAAATATTGCCGAAGATTATAAAAAAATGTATTTAAATATCGATATTTAAATTACAAATTAGTGTTCGTTTTAATAATATCGTATTATAAAAAAATTATGTGCAGTGACAGGAAACATTTCTCCCTCACTGTGTCAATGTTTGTTGATGGCAGTCTTATATTTTAGCCGGCTCACTAAGGTAATGGAGGGTATAATATGGAATTTGGCCGGAGACGGAGGAGGTCGGTGCTGGCGGTCCAGCGGCCGAGTTTGGAGATAGAGGGATTCGAGTTTAATTCTAATTTGGAGTAAAAGGTTTTGGCTAAATCTATTATATGTTTTCGGAGTGGACAAATTTATTGTTCGTTTTACGAAATACGAAAATCATATAAAAAATGCCTCTTGATTCTTGAAAAATACTATGCGGTACAAATTGGTGGTTAACAAATCTTCAAAAAGCTGCCCACACGCTCACCTTAATGCCGAAAGATCATCACGATTTCCCGCCGAAGCGCCACAAGAATGACGAAGCAAACCGCCACTGCTCCCAGTTTTGTTCCGGAGAGAGACCATGATTCTGATTCAAAACAATGCTTGAAATGGCATTAGTTCCATTTATTCCCGAAAAAATCATTTGCCGAAACAAACAAATAATTTTGACTTCTAGTGCTTTTCAAAATTAATGGAATATACCTACGCATGTATATTAAAATAAATAAAAGATCCACATATATCACCACAATATTCTGGTAACGCACACTGTTTCACGATATATATAAGTATGAGTAATTACCGTGTCAATTGGCATCGCTATTGCTTGGGATAATCGGAAGTATTTATTTTGCTGAGAACTAAGTAGTCGATCTGTGCTATAAAATATTTGGTTTGTTTCTATCGCGATATTTACACGTTGAAGAAAACCGTCACTGAATGTGACATATTAAATTTAACATTATTAGCTTTACTTGTTATATTCTTGGTAAATTGACATACAAATCTGTTGATCAAAGAGTATCACGTAATGCGCTATTTTTTTTTTAAAAGAAACATTTTTAAACATATTTTTTTTTATACGAATATCGCACAAGAGTCTCAACTGCTCCCAACCGTCTGGATCCAGTGGGACTATGGCATCCCCAATTCGGAAATGCTGTGAGGTATTGTGTAGGGCAAAGAGAAGGGAAGAGGAAGGTGGAGAAATACCCGGCTATTCAGGTCTGGTCACCAAACACGGCTAAAAGCCATTTCAAGCAATGTTTCAATTCTGAATGGTGGTCTTTCACCAGGGCGATACTGAGAGTATCTTCCACTCTGGAACGTGCGGAAATATAGTATATATTATTTTAAAATTAATTAATTGTGAAACAGCACAGATTAATTAAATAATTTTTTTTTGCGCCCGCAGGGATTTGAACTTCGACCTTTGGATTCGTAATCAAGAGCACGACCACGGAGCTAGCTTATTAGCTAGAGTCAATGCCCATTTATGAAATCCTCGGATATGGGATGGTTTAAATTTTTCCATGTTTAATAAATATATCTACTAACCAATTTTTTTTTCGAGTTTTTTTTTTTATAAAATAAAGTTTAGAAAAAGAATTTGTTTTGCACAGACTTATGCATAGATAAAGACAAAGGCTTCATAATATTGGGAGAAACGATCATATTTATATATTTTCGTTGCTATATATCAATAAATGGAAACTCTCTAGCTCCCAGAAGAAAAATTCCCAGATTTGCCAAAAAAAAAGAAAAACTCCCTAGATTAAAACTTAAACTAGACTTTAGAAAAAAATCTAATTATTATTATTATAAAACGAATGAGGTATATTTCAAATGAATTAAAAATTCCTTTTAATCACCACTTTATTAAAATACACATATCTACATGTTTAGAAAGCAATACTTTCTTTATCAGGAATATATAGAATACTTAAAAATAACAATAATGTTAGGTATAGACAAATGAGAAACATTGAACACAATAATGTGAGAATAGACAAATTATAAACATAAACAAAAATTGAATAAAGTAGGTAAGTTATTGATCAAAAACAGTAATAAAAAATTATCATAACACTTAATAACAAATTTATATTATAAATTCAAAAATAAATTATTTTTATTATTAATGAAAATAAATTTATAGATTCGTTTTTACATGAAAATAAATAAAGATACTTTTTTTAAATAGCTAAGTTCTATGTTTAGCATTTATCTACACTTGACATAATTTTTTTTTTTGAATTTTATATATTCCTGATAAAGAAAGCTACGCTTTCGTGCATATTAATAAAGTGGTGAATGCAAAGTAATTTTTAATTAATTTATTAATTATGAAGCCACAAAGTTAATACCAATCTTTTGAAGAAATTATAAGAGAAATGTTTTGTTTAAAATACTATTTAATAAATAAATATCATCATGTTTTAGAAGCAAGGCTTCTCTTGTTAGGATACACTGTATACTGAGAAATAATGACAAGAAAAGACAAATTAAAAAATTGAAAGAAAAAACAAATTCTTGTTTTAAATTAAAAGTATTTTCGAGTCAAGTTAGAGGAGAGGATGCAAAACAAACTTCATGAACTATTTAAATCTCGTTTCTTATTATTGCCAAGAATTATATGAAAAGGAAACTCTGCGGATATCGATTTTTCCCTAGATTTGTCGAAACTAGCTTTCTGTGCTTTTAGCACTAAATTTCTTTCAGGGTCTAGGGATGTCTACTTTACATGTACTGCTCTACTTGTACAGCTTCATCCAATCTGCATGCACTATAACGCTGAGGGGTTTCAAACTTGAAAACCGTAGGGATGAAAAAGTAAAATGAAGGTCATCACCGTTTCGAATTTTTTAAACTAGGCATAAAAACTAATTCTTGGTCCCGTTTCAGGTTTTCTTAAAATTGTGTTCAGCGGAATACCATTCTAGTCATGCTCTTATGTTTTGAGGCGCCAATTTTTTTTGGCATATTTCGAGATGATCGTAGTCATTACGAGGTATTTTCAACCTTATAATTTTTATTCTATATCTACTTTTATATAAAAGTGCAAGGAGTGGGCATTTTTCCTTCATTCCAAGGTCAATAAAGACCGTATCGCCATAAAAAAAATCACATTAAAAAATTAACAAAGCAAAAAAAAAGTGAAAATGATTTGTGTTTGACTCGTTATTTCTGTTTTAATTATTACGTCTGAAATTACAATCAAAGCTTTAAGCACGGGGAGGCTTTCTTCAGTTGATTACATCCCCTTCCGAGCCACGTGCGTAATTATGATTAACGGGGTTGATAAAGAAGCGTAATTCGTTATAACGGGGGAACTGATAAAAGGTGGTGTTACCTTTTTAAAAGGCAAACTCCCAACGTTTGAAGAATGCCCTCGCTGAGGCGATAACAGTGTTCCGGTGAAACGGTACTTTATAAAACACCGTTATTTTTTATAACGTTTTTTCACGTGAAAATAAATCAGGGGCGCGTTAAAATAGGGATAAATGGCCATAGGCATATGAATTTTCTGTTTATTTTTATTAAAATGATATTTTTACGGACATTTCAATTTTAGATCATTTAACTTCATTATGATATGCGGTTCGTACTTTCAATTGACAGACCTACATTTTCTTTTTTATTATACCTACAATTAAATTAAAAAAAAATTAAAAAATTTATTTATAATTATTTTGTCGTATCACTATTAATAAAATTAATAAGAAATACTTTAATTTATAAATATCAACATGTTTCGGCAGCGAAGCTTCCCTCATCAGGAAAAACAGCGTATTAAAAAATAATGGCAAATATAGACAAATAATAAACATAGAAAAATAATAATTTAAGAATGGACAAATTACAAACATAAGCAAAAATTAACATAAAGTGATGAAAGTTGGTTAGTAAATAAATAAATAAAATATTATTAAATATTAATTATCACATTTAAATAAGAAATTTAAAAACGAAATTATTTTTATTATTAACATAAATAAAATTATGAAAATAACAAGGGATAAAAAGAAATAACCTTCTGTTCAAGATTTGTTAATATTATCCTCCATTTTTATAAATTCCATATTATTGACTGCTATCCTTATAACATGAAGTATGATATCGGTGTAAATGGCGTAAATTGAACTGGTCTCATTAGCTAAGTTGGTTAAGCGGTTACCCCGGGTTCGAGTCCCAGATGCGACTGAAATCTTTTTAATTTCTGTTGTTTTTTCGGTTTCGTGGTTCATTTGGGGTGTGTTAATATTATCTTCTTCAATGATTAAAATATGACAATGAGGTTTACAAACTTCAATAAGTTATAAAAAATAAATTGAATTAAAATTTATGCCACTAATACAATAATATAGTATAAGCCATAGATTCAAAACAAATGATTTATAACCATCCCAATGCTAAGAACGACCAAAGCTCAGCACCACTACTTGTATTTAAGTATAAGGTGGTACAATACATTATTATCCAAAAACAAAATTACTGTAACCGAAACATTCTGATATGAACAATTTAAAATGGAAATTAACTCCCTGAACTTGGATAATCATATATTGCCACCTTAATGTATAATATCTAGTATTCAAATTGGTATTTATTTAAAAAAAAACATTCAATTACGAATTGAAATTTAATTACGAATGTAAATACTCCTCCCATAACCACGAGCTACTGGAGTTTGCATTTGTAGGAACAAATTTTAAACCTTTATTTATATGTAAATAATGATTGGTTTCTAAAATATGATTGGCAAATTCAGAATAATTGTATAAACACCTTAGGTGTTCATTAACTCTAATACTGAAATTTCTAGAAGTCTTTCCTTTGTAAAAATAGTTGCAATCGTTACAAATTAATTTTTATACCCCCAAGTTATTCGAAATATTACCTTTAACTGTGTTATTTAAAATATAATGTTTTATTTATTATTAGTATAGAAAGCTGGTTGGTTAGTATTTGGAATGTTTTTAATTATTAAATTTGATGTATTATATATTTAAAAAAATGTTTTTCTTCACTGTTAACTAACATCAGTTATTTGTGGATATATACATAAAATTTAATAAACTTTGTCTTAAACTTTTTGTTTGCTATATTATCTTTAAATTAAGTACTAAAACCGTTAATTATTGCAAATCTGTTTAATTATTTTTAAATTAAATATAATATTACACATTACATTTAATTTTTTTCTTTTTTTAAAATTTTCTATTATGTATGAGAAAATATTTAGTATGCCGATATCTAACAGTTTCAAAATGTGACGAGTGGTAATCTTTGGTTATTGTAGAATGATAGTGTTAATTTTTTTATAGAATTTGAAGTTTTTTAAATATTTTTCAGTTTCATACTATAACAATTTAAAATCACCACCGTACACTAAATCAGACTTATCACAATTATTTTTTTAAAATTCGTTTTACATTAAATTTTTAAAATATCAAATTAAGTTCTACGAATTAAACACTAAAATAATTCATGAATACTTCATTGGTGATTTTGGTCGCTACTATGGAGAGTTAAGTTGCGCCCATGCTCAAACCCAGTCAACACTTAATTAATGCATTATTCTTGACAAGGCGGCGAGGTTAAACCCTCTCGCCTATTATGCATGAAGCTTAACTACTGTTGAATTTAATGTAGGCAGGAATAATACATAGGGTTGATATAACTTTATAAGTTATTGTGACTGACGTTTTACCCGCTGCATCCAACGGGGGTGATTAATTTATATTATTATTAGCAAATTCGAAATCATAATTTTATGTTTAATCCTATATAACGAACCTACGTCATTTTTATAACATCGTGTATGTTCTTTGAATCTAGTTGAGAAAGCCCTTCCCGTCTGCCCTGCGTTGCAGTCTTTAAGTTCACATGTCGTGAGATATTTATGGATTAGATCAAAAACATAATTCTTAAATCTCCCTTAGCTAAATACATACTATACTATATCAGACATATAGACGATACCCTCATATGTTGGATAGGCACCAACCGACAAACCCAAAAAGTTAAAATCCTAAACTTAATAATAGTGGCATATACGAATTAAAATGTGACCACGCCGACTGCAACGCTACCTATATAGGGCAGACGGGAAGGGCTTTCTCAACTAGAATCAAAGAATATATACGAGTATGATATGTTATAAAAATAAAACACTTAAATTAGCAGAACATCTTTTAGTAAATAATCACATCGAAAAAAAGATCTGAATAGCCAGGTCTTTCCGAAACTTCCTCCACCCCATCTCCATTCCTTCCGCAAACACCCCATCCTCACAATATACCCCACTATGAGATGGCACAGGACAACTGAGAGCAGTTAGGACTCTTGTGTAGTATTTCAATTAATAAAAGTAGATATCGGATTTAAAAAATGACAGATATAGACAAAGTGGATTTAAAATGTACATTGTGGACTGTTCAAACGTGAATATAGATCGCTTTTCTGGATTACAAACGAAAACAATTTTTGACGTTACAAAAAATGTCATGTAACCCACCTCTCTTTCCTCAACCAAAAAAATATTTAAAATATGGCATATCATAAAAAGTTTACCAAGAATAAAACCAGGAACAAACTTCCGAATGAAATAATCATTTACACAGAGTAAAATACTACAGGATTTAGCTTTTAACCAAGTTAAATAATCATCCTGCGGTGCTAAGTAAATACCAAAAACAATTATATCGCCTCAGGTTGTATCGACCATTAGGAAGGCGACCCTATCCAAACTTAGAGGCAGATCAATTCATTAGGAACTTTATATTACAACTCTCGATCTCCCCTCTAATAATGAATCACTGAAAAGTTTTTAACTCAATGAGATACCCATACAACTCTGATTAGTTGAATATCTTGGATGAAGTAACTGCGAAAGGCTGAACGATTTATATCGCTTACTATTTGTATAGCGATAATATTGATGTATGGCAGTGAGGCATGGAATTGGCAGAGGAAGGATAAAAGTAGACTGAATGATTTAGAGATGAGATCTCCGAGGCGAATGTGTGGTAAAACAATCTATGAATGTGTGAAAAATGTTGAGATTCGTAAAAAATGCAAGGCTGATCTATAAGTCATGAGAAAGATTAAGAAAATGACGCTTAGATGGTTTGCGTATATAGAGCGAATTAACAAAGAAAGGAGTGTAAGGAGAATGTATATGATGCGAATTTGAATGAAAGAAGAAGCTGAGGACATCCGAGGAAGACATTGAATTATCAAGTTAATCCAATTCTTGAGTTGGTCCATGTCACAGAATACCTGTAGACAATCTATGAGGCGCTGTATGAATGCGAATGAAGCAAGTGCCAAGATCGAGTTGTTCCTGCAAAGAAACGGTTAATGCATGAAAATCATTAAAATTTCAAAACATTTAAAAAATTGTATATTATGTATTTATTATTAATATATATTTTTTTAAATTTAATGAAAAGAAATTTTATTATTATGTCACCCAAGTATTCCAGTTTTTGTTAAATTTATTATTGTGACAGCTCCTTCGGCGTTCAAAGCCATTTTCAAAAATTGGTTAGGCTACATTGAGACGATTTATTTATGTGATTCAGTTTACCTATAGCAATTTCAATTTGTTAAATAATTATAATTTCTTCAAAAGATTGGTATTCCATTTGTGGCGCCCATTATTAATAAATTAATTAAAAATACTCGGCAATCACCACTTTATTAAAATATACACATCAACATGTTTAGAAAGAGAAGCTTTCCTTATCAGGCATACAGAATTAAATCAGGGTGTGCAGTAATTTTTAATTAATTTATTTAAAATTATTAATTTAAAAAAAAAAAAAAAATATCAGCAGAACTTAATAATAATTTTTTTTTTAAATTTGCTTTAGAATAAATAAAAAAAAATTATAAATTTCTACGAATTACATACAATAACAATTAATAAATGTATGTATTATGTATCAATTCGTTTTTTTTATACATTCGCCGTCTTGAAAAGTGATGGGTTATTTTTTAAGTAACAATTTTAAAGAATAATGAACAGTGGTAAATACTCTCAGTATTACCCTGGTGAAAAACCACTTTTTTTGTTGCAACTCATCCAGTTTAGCATTACTTGACGTAGACTCAAAAACAATGAATTGCTTTTCCTCAATAAACACTCTACTAATTATAGATACCATTCTTCAGCGTCCAGAATCACGAGACTTGTCAACTAGAGCTAGGATAATAAACATATTACTTTGTATGTCTAACATCATGGCCTCTACAAAAACCTTGTTCAGGCTTTGACTTGAATGTTCTGTATTATGTATGTGCTGTACTTTTTCTGTAGTTCTTTTGTATTTCATGTTGTGTTACGTATTTTGTGTAATTGGACGATGATCTGTGAATATAAAAAAAATATATATAAATAATTCAGAATCGACAGGTTGCTTCAAGCCAGGTACTTTTCAACTTTCCTCTCAACATCTTCTTCACTTCCCCCATCCATTTAGCGTACTCCAATTGGGGATGGCATAGTCCCAATGGCCCTGTACAGTTAGTTAGTTGTACGGGGACTGTGTGCGGTAAACATAAAAAAAAAGTTTTTTTGCCCAGAAAAAAAAGCCCGAGTTCAAGTGTTAAGATCTACATTGGATTAGGAATCAGATGACGTCACAAAAGTTCTCAATATATCTGCAGGTGGTGCTGTGAACAGGGTAGAATGACGTCACAGAGTCACCCTAGAATGCATGGTAATAAGAGCATTTTTCAAAGTCGATGTATTAATCGTACGAATAACAATATACCCACATACAAAAAAGCATATTTATATGCAGTTACGACTTTGGTTGTTCTACCTCAATATATATTTTATAAAATATATATTGAGGTAGAACATTATTAAGAATATTCTTTCTCAATATTTGGTAAACTCAAAATAAATAAAAAAATTACATCGATGTGAAATATGGCAAAACGAATGTGTTAAGGGAGGAGGAATGTCAAAGGGGGATTATTTGAAATAATGATAATATTATTACTTAATGCGATTAACATAATGTTTTTAAAGAGCAACACATTTTTGAAAATTTACTTAGGCTTAGCGTTTTTTTTTTTATACGAATACCGCACAAGAGTCCTAACTGCTCCCAACCGTCTGGAGCCAGTGAGACTATCGAATTCCCAATTGGGGAATGTTGTGAGGCTGAAGGTATTGGGGAGGGAAAGGAGAAGGGGAAGAGGGAGGTGGGGAAATACCTGGCTATTCAGATCTGGTCACCAAACATGGCTAAAAGCCATTTCAAGCAACGTTTCAATTCTGAATGGTGGTCTTTCACCAGGGCGATACTGAGAGTATCTTCCACTCTAGAAATTTAATCTGGCGTTTATCAAAATCAAATCAGAATATGATCTTTTTTTGATCTTCCTACGTATATTTTACAAAAAAATATTTTGAAATGTTTTCCTTTAAGTTGCCGAAAAAAAAAATAAACACCAATTTTCATGTTATTTTTTAAATGCGGATTACAAAACTTTCGTTAGGTATAAAATATAACTATTCCAATTATTTTTATCCATTTTTAGAAAACATTTTAATAAAAATAAAAAAGTAAAACATTTGAAGGACGGTCATAAAAAGTCATATTTTCAAGAAAACAAGCTACAAAGTTGTAATAGTTGGAGCTATACGAGTATAGCACATACGAGTTTATTAGAAGCTTTAATGGTAGTTTCAATGAATTTCCGATAGGTGTCACTAAGTGTTTTTAAGAGATAAATACAATAGGTGTACTGACCTTGCAGACGGGCATATTTTAAGAATAACTCATAGAGAACAATGGCTTCCTGGCTATTTTAATTCTCCTCGATTCTGATTGTTAAGATAGTTATAATAGACAAAGTACTTGTAGTTATTCTAGTATCTATATTCTGTTCTATTTATATTCTATTTTATTATATTCTAGTACAATACCCAAGTTATTCTATGTAATATCTTGTTATTGATAACCAAGGATAAATATAATAATAACGGATAACATTTTGATTACATTGAACGCTTTCTGTTGTTTATAAAGAAAATATCTGTACATTTTTATATTATTTGAGTACGTCAATATCAAAAGGTACCTAACGACCATTTACACTTTTTTTCTAAACTTGAATGCAATTATGTTTTTTTATCACAACTTCTACATGGAAAATATGACTTAAAAAAAAATAAATTATATATTTTTCATACAAAAACTATCTTAGCGAACGCAGCTGTTCTCGAAAAAAAAATCAAATAACAAAAAAAACGGCTTAAATGGTCATTCAATTAGGTACCTTTCGATATTGAGGTACTCATTTTATTAATTCGGTAAAAAGAACCTGTCTACATTTTTTGTTTCAAAGTGTTAATTTCTCAGTACCTACCTAATAATATTCAAAGTAAACTTTGTTTTTTGGAGAGTTTTAAAAAATGGGTATCTCCAAAAACTTTTCCGTTACGTAAATCTTAACTTTGTATCAGCAGGAAATTTTTTCGTGAGTTTATCGAGTGGAAAGGTTTATTTTTTCCGTTTGAAATTTGTGTAGTTCTATTTATTGATTTGAGGAATTTTACGCAAACTATTATAGACGATGTTAAAATCTTCTGTTCTTTGGGTAATACCCGAAGATGTCCCGATTTTCCGTTAAACCTTGACATGTAGGCGTAATGTATTTGAAAAACTTTTAAATATCACTAAATTATTATGTTTCGACATACATTTTTTTCTTGGCAGGTACAATTATAAATTCCAGGAGACATTTTATAAGAAAAAAAATTCCGATTTTAAGTTGAAGAGCGTTTATAGAACTGCCAACTAACCGGAGTCAGTGGGAATATAATATTTCTAATATAGGGTATGATGTAAGGCGTAAGGGAGTGGGCAGGAGAAGTAGATGGGAAAGAGAAAGGTAGGTATGGTTTTAGCTATTCAGATCTCCGTGACCGTAGACGGTCTCTGTGGTTGACTGGTTGTGATCATTGGCTACGAATCTGGAGGTCGCGGGTTCAAATCCCAGTCGGAACTCTTGTGAGGTATCACATAAAAATATCTGGTTACAAAATGAGATTTATGCAATTTCAAGCAAAATTTCGATGCGTAAAAGTGTTAGATTCTCTAAATATCGCAGTTGTGAAAGACTTGCATTCAGAATCGAAAAGTGAATTGAAACGGCAAAAGCAAAATTACAATGTATCTGACATACATTCCAATCTTCTTCTTTACCGTCTCTTTACACACCTTAGTTCCATCAGCCTCTCAACATTCGGGATTCTATAGTCCCACCGGCTCCGAACAGTTGCGAGCAGTTAAGAATCTTAAACAGTAAACAACAAACGCATCGCGTGTGGGTCCAACCGAGGCGTCGTGACTTGGATTCCTCGGCTAAGTCCCTCATCACGACACAAATAACATCTTCCGCCCAGTATGATGGTAGTAGAAAGGTTCATATTTCTTTTCTTTAAATTAAAAGAAAACTCTCCTTCCTTGTAAACATATTTAAAAAAATAGGAAATTATCGTCCCTCTAGAGGAAAAAGTTACTATGTGTCATATATACATGAGTTTTACCTCTAAGGGGCGATTTACGCTTTCAAAAGCTGCCTACCATAGAGACCGTACAGGGCCTGTAAGGTGACCGTACTGTTCAATTTGGGAGCCACTCCTGGTCTGTTCTCCCCAAATAGCTTAAAATCCCTCGACTTGTGCAGAAACGGTCGGTCCACTTGATAGATTCGCCTATTTTAACAAACGTATTTTAATATTTGAATCACAGGCGTCAGGTGAAAATGGTGTCCTTGTTCTACCGGTATTTCAATGGAAGATATTCCGAGAAACTAGCATCATTGATTCTTTCGGCACCAGTGCACAGTCGGGAATACGCCAAACACTCACCACAAATGTATGTACATGGTTGATATTTGTCTCATTAGCACGGGTTGCTTCTACGACTCGTTCTTGTGTTGAACAGCTCGGTTGTAGAATGATTTGCCGGCCTCTGTTTTTCCTACCTCCTATAATATGGGTATTTTCAAGACCCAGGATCACCCTTCCTAATAATAACATAGTATTTATATAGCGCAGCTTTGTGTTATTTCGCTTCAAGTGTGCATTACTAAAATAAACTTAAAACTACTCATGAACTAACTCCATTCTGTGGTATTTCTACAGTGTTCCTATAATATTCTATTTATAAATTGATTTTATTTACATATTCTTAACAAATTACAAATAT